>CM019696.1:11342546-11557546 GCA_009760885.1 Achatina immaculata
TTTTCCCTATTTTCCTGTAAAAAAAATAATACTCGCTGTAACAACGGTTCCTATCTTACGACAACAGAAACATGGGTTTTCAATAACGGTCATGTGGAAGGTTGAGAGGATGGGGTTGTGGTGGTGGCAGAGCAAGTATAGATTATGTAGACTGGTAGAAAAATGCGAAGATAGTTAATATCATCTGACGGGGAAGTGTAGAGAAGACGGAGGTGAATTATAAATATCTCCAGGGGTCTGTGATCTGAAAAAATAAAAAAAGAGTTGGGAGTCAATGTCCTTTTAATGTACCCTGCAGGCAAGTGCGAGTGACTGCCGTAACAAGCTCAGCCCCACTACGGGGACAGTCATGGCTGTGGTCCCGGTGATAGTGGAGTCTGCTAAAGAAGCACTGCAGCTTTTCCTGCTTTTTGACTGGCGGAATCCCAGCAAAAATAAATAAATAAATAAAGGCAGCTTTGGTCTACTTTCAGTTCGTCCGACACGGCTGCCTGGACATCAACAGCTTCATTGCATCGGCTGCAAAAAAGCTCATCCTGCTTCCATATGGGTAAGAATCAGGACAAGAAAAAGACAAGATGGACAAATATTGCCGTGCTTAATGTTACATTTTGCATATGTCACCAGCTACACAGACCAGGATGATGACACCGGGAAGGAAGTTAGAATTTCAAAAGCAGCATTGACCTTCAAGATTCTCGAGAACATATGTCATTCAAAAGTTATAACCACAATAAACAAGTTAAGATTATTTAATTCATTTGTAATACCCACCCTCATTTATGCATGTGAAAGCTGGAAAACAACTAAAGAAAGAGACAAGAAATCAGACTCTTTCGAAAACAAATGCCTAAGGAAAATACTCGGTATAAAGTGGAACGAATTCAAGAACAACGCAGAGATTAAGACAAATGAGCAAACAACAACCTGTCTCATTGATGATCAGAAAAAGGAAATGGACATATGTCGGTCATGTGATTAGAAGAAACAATCAGAGGATCCCAAAACAAGCTATCAAGTGGAACACAACAGGTCGAAGAAAAAGAGGTCGACCACGTGAAACTCTAAAGAGGACATTGTTAAAAGAGGCCAGTTCAGTGGGCATAACATCCTTTAATTAGATTGAAAAACTCGCCGAAGACAGGAAATCTTGGCGAACTACCATGAAGGCCACATATGTGACGTTTAGTGGCACGGGAAGGATGTAAGAAAATATAAGATGTCACATTCTGGACAACAAATATTTACTGACTTTTCATAAGTGTCATCTGACTTGCTCTCTGGTGTGGCCACGATGCTTCTACCTCGGTCTAAAGGCATTCTCAATAATCTGTCGGCAAACAGTGTCTAAATATTGAATATAATTTCTAGTCTCATCAAGCACAGAGCAGAGAAAAGTACTCTTGCAGCTAGACCACTGTGACGCAGAATTCTCTTTAAAATGACATTGGGTGTGATGTGATGAGAAGAAGGCTCAAGAACTGATGACGCCAAAACTGGATATTTTAAGTGCGTCGAATAGAATAGGGGTTAACAATTTCTTGTTATCTGTCTGCTTGTACCATTAGCGTATCAGGGAGTTTTAGACATCGGTCAGAGCAAGGTGAAAAGCCTGGGTAGCTGTCATGTTATTTTTCACCCCATCTATTCACTATATCCTATATCTAGCCCTATATTCAGATGTTTTCGAGCTGTATGCATATGCAGCTGGGTGTTTTGGATTCCATGCCTATCACATACCTGGACCAGGTAACTCTGATTTTCTGATTTAGTCCGTGGCAGGTGTTGTTCCCACTATTTGCCGGGTTATTTCATTTCTCACTTATCCCTTCCTGTCTTGTTTATCATTTATCTTAAGCATTTCATCTCTCATATTATTTATCTTTCTGTCCGGGTACGTGGCGAGTGTCCATATTTGACACTGATACCACAGAATCGGGGTGAATACTGAATGTGAATTGGCCAGCAACATTCTTATAAAAAACGTAAAAGTCAAACTTAATATAACCGTTGTTGGCAAACATTTTTCTACTCAGAACCATGTGAGTAGCAGGAGGTCACATTCATGTCTACAGTTAATAAATAAATATAACAATAATAAACTATTATATACTATTAACTATAGTTAATTCGCTCACATGATATTATGTAATAATTGTACCATAAGTAGTGTGATACGACCCACAGTTTGTCTAACCTCAGTATAGAAGATAATATGAGCACTCGGAGACTTCTCTTTTATGTTCCGAGATGTTTGCCCGATATTTTAATGGTATGAAGCTTCATTATGCAGGAAGCTAACTACAACTGAGAGCGAAACAACTACACGACTTTATAGACCAGTGCTTCCCAAAGTGGGCGTTAACGCCTTTCTCCCCACGCTCCCCTCATGGGGATTGGAAAGGACAAGGGGATTGTGAAAGAAAAAGAGAGTAGTGGGGGGGGGGGGGTGGTGAGTGGCGTTGAGTGAAAACAAAACAGCAGACAAGGGGCAGTAATACCTTCCTCTCAACCTGTTACTGAAAAACTTATGTCCCGCCATGAAACTCATCCTCACATTCAAAGATGAGACAGTAATGCAGTAGGTGAGTTATAAATGTGCTCCTTCATAATCTTAAATTGGTTTGCTTGCTTAAGTTTTTAGTTGTGTATTGTAAATCATAGTTTAATAGGTCATTGTTCATTCATTCATTTGCATGTCTCTTGCGGAACTTTGCCTCCCTAACAGCACTCCTGTAGGCCTCTCGGTTGTGAACAAGATGGCCTGCTGCTGATGCATCCATTTGCAGATCATCAACAATGTCTTGCGGCCATCTTCGCCTTGGTCTTCCTCTCTTTCTTGTTCCCATTATGTACCATTCCAAGATGGTCTTCTCTAGGTTATCATGACCTTTAATGTGTCCAAAATGTTTAAGTTTTCTTTGTTTAATTCTCTTTACTAGACAACCTTCTTCAATATTAAGTTCTTTTAGTATGGATATATTTGTTCTTTTTTGTGTCCATGACATTTGAAGAACTCTTCTGTAGCATTTACATTCAAAGGCATTTATGTGTTTCTCAGCCGTTTTGTTAAGTATGCATGTCATGAAATATATGTCCTCCTTTTAATTTCTCTTATTGTATCTCCATTATTAGTTAGTAGTGATCCAAGTTATTCAAAACTCTCCACGTCTTCTAATTTTTCCTCATCGATACATATTTCAGCTGCCTTATTTGTTGTCAGGTTTTCTTCGCATTAAGATAGAGGTTTTGCTCTTCACTATTCTTACGGACTGACATAATTAGTTTTTCCATTCCTTTTTGTGTTGTGGACAGTAATACTGTGTCATCAGCATATCTAATCTCTGGTATTACATAACCTCAAATTTTATGGCATTGTAATAATAGGTCATTGTACGAATTGTATATAACGGTGGAGGGGGGGGGGGGGGGGAGAAAGCCTGGAAGAAAAGTGGGCGGCAGCTTGAACAAGCCTGGGAAACACTGATCTAGATAGATCATCAGAGGGACTTCGTAGAGCAACAGTTTGTAGACCACCAATTTTGAGTCTTTCACGCCCATTTTTTTTCAACAGATGCATAATTACGTACGTGGGCTGTAGGTTTCATTAGGATCCAGGCTTAAATATCTCTCAGTGCTTACTCTCATACAAGCTCACCACGCTTACTGATCTCATGAGTGCAGGAGCAGCGTGCTAGATAGTCTACTACCTTTCCAAGTATAAAATGACTGGATAGCAGATTTTATTTTGCTTGTTCCAGTCGAGCCAGTTGTAATAAATGAGTACCTAACGCTGTTGTTAGGGAAATTAAAGCATCTGTCCTGTAAAGCGAGGCATATCAGAGAATGCTGTACACACATATTTCAGTCAGCGACGGATTAACTATCACCTGGGCCATTAAGTTAAGTTTAGTAGGGGCCCCTGCCCCATCCAACTCATAGCGCCCTCTCATGATACATGTATGAGCTGATTCCCCTTGAGTTGTGGTCTCTATTATTACCCTGTGACTTTGTCTGACTTGATTCCCTTTTAGCTGTGATCTCTGTTATTACTCTTTGACTTTGTCTGATGTAAAACCTGATTCTCTCTCTCTCTTCCCCCCCCCCCCCCCAAAAGCTGTGATCTCTATTATTACTCTGTGACTTTGTGAAACACCAAACACAACTGATACGTCATTTTAAATATGTTACTTGCTTCTTGAATCATTTTCACGTTAAACGAAGTTAAATCTTTATTTGCAGTTTTATTTCCCACTGGTACCAGGCACCTTGCTTTCCCAGGTCCCTAAGCTTAAGCCTTGTCGGCCTAATGGCTAATCTGCCGCTGATTTTAGTGTGTAAAGGAGAAGACATTAAATTCTGGAAAAGTTAGCGATATCACATCGAAGCCGAACATAAGGAGAAGAACCTCGCTGTCTCTGGAGTTGAAGGTGCAAGTAATTTTTGGTATTGGCCACGTCTGCAAAAAACGTTCCGTTTATTAAGGAATTTAAGTCCCAGTCGGAGAGTAGAAAAATAAAAGAATTGGAGTAGGAGAGTAGAAAAAGGAAAGAAAAGAGTTGAAGCCAGGGAATAGAAAAATAAAAGAATTGGAGTAGGAGAATAGAAAAAGGAAAGAAAAGAGTTGAAGCTAGGGAATAGAAAAATAAAAGAATTGGAGTAGGAGAGTAGAAAAAGGAAAGAAAAGAGTTGAAGCTAGGGAATAGAAAAATAAAAGAATTGGAGTAGGAGAATAGAAAAAGGAAAGAAGCGAAGTCATAGAGTATAAAATTAAAGGAGTTGAGGCCAGAGAGTAGAAAAAGAAAAAAAGTTGGAGAATATACCCGAAAAAAAAAATTGAACTTGGAGAGTAGAAAAATATACGAGTTGGAGTTAAGAGAGTAGAAAAATAAAGGAGTTGGAGTCGGATAGTAGAAAAATATAGGAGTTGGAGTTAAGAGAATAGAAAAATACAATAGAACTGAAAAATAGAAGAGTAGAAGAATATAAAAACAGAATAACAGAAGACCGGAACCTGCCATTAAGATTAGGCAGGTCGTCAAGCAGACAACGACCTGTTCCCCCCCCCCCCACCCACACCCGATGGTTGTAATATCCGCTCCACGGGAAGGGTTGGTCACAGTGAGATCTCGTAATCTGTGACCAGCTTGTGGTACCCATGACTTCTCTTGACTCAAGATACAGAACTGCAGCACCCGAATTTACCGTTACAGTCGCAAAAGGGGTATCGAGCATTTCGGTGCCACGGAACACAGTCCCAAAGAGGCGGAGTCTGCTGAAGAACCCGATTCATTTCATTCATTCATTTGTATGTCCCTTGTGGAACTTTGTGTTCCAAACAGCACTCTTGTAGGCCTCTCGGTTGTGAGCAAGATGGCCTGCTGCTGAAGAACCCGATATCTGCGGCAAATACGAGTTCTCTCCCCCTCCTCATCCTCCAAGCCCATAACCCTTCCCAGGCCCCAGGTGTTAAAAATAACCTCATTATAACCAGCCACACGAAGTCTTACAAGGGATTATAACCAGCCACAGGACAGTCCTGCAAGAGATTATAACAAATCACAGGACAGTCCTACAAGAGATTATAACCAGCCACAGGACAGTCCTGCAAGAGATTATAACAAATCACAGGACAGTCCTACAAGAGATTATAACCAGCCACAGGACAGCCCTACAAGTGATTATAACCAGCCACAGGACAGGCCTACAAGAGATTATAACCGGGCACAGGACAGTCCTACAAGAGATTATAACTAGCCATAGGACAGTCCTACAAGAGTTTTCTCCATACTCCGAAGCTGAGCACAAGAGCTTAACCTCCTGCCTTACACAACTGCTCAAATAATAGAGACGTCTCGTTTCTTTGAAACATCCCTGACCTCTGACGGGTACAGCTTAGTTAGACGTGGTTAGAGAAGCACAACACATCCATGCAGATTTTACATATTACCTAGAACCAGCTGACCACCCAGCCTCTAAAAATGGGTACCAGAGAAATCTGGGAAGGTAAAGCGGCCAGTCGTGATACTTTCATGTGCCGAAGGTCCCGGAAAATACGGGCCGTATTCCCCCAATATGCCTTAATGGCATGGAAACGGGAATTTTACCCTTTTTTTTACATTTTTACTTAGAACCAGCTAACGAGAGCAGCTTAGGTTATCAATTTTTATTCACTTATTTTCTGACAAGCACCAGCCCAAAATGAAACCATAGCACCAGTCGCAGCTTGGCGCTAGAATACAAATTGTACCAAAATTATCAAACGTGCGACCCCTGACAGCTGTCAAGTGTTGGATGATTTGTAACAGAATAGGGGTTGTAACTCAGCTATCATGTGATTTTGCAAGCACGGAGCAAGATATATCTCCGTGTTCCCATTGGCTATTTAGTCAGGGGATCTGGGGTTCCTTTTGCACGGGGCGGGACGTTTGCTTGAGATGTGTGTGTGTGTGTGTGAGAGAGATAGATAGATAGATAGATAGATAGATAGATAGATAGATAGATAGATAGACAGACAGAGAGACATAGATAGATAGATAGATAGATAGATAGATAGATAGATAGATAGACAGACAGACAGATAGATAGATAGATAGATAGATAGATATAGATAGATAGATAGATAGATAGATAGATAGATAGAGAGAACGTCTTGCTTTTTGAAAGGGGGGGGGGCTCAGATGGTTGTTAGTATTGCTTGAATCATTATGTAGGTTTCTATAAGTTTGGTTGTCCTTTTAAGGACAAATGTAAATTCATTATGTAGTGTTTTGGGAAGTTGGTTGTCCTTTTAAGGACAAATGTAAATTCATTATGTAGTGTTTTGGGAAGTTGGTTGTCCTTTTAAGGACAAATGTAAATTCATTATGTAGTGTTTTGGGAAGTTGGTTGTCCTTTTTAGGACAAATGTAAATTCATTATGTAGTGTTTTGGGAAGTTGGTTGTCCTTTTAAGGACAAATGTAAATTCATTATGTAGTGTTTTGGGAAGTTGGTTGTCCTTTTTAGGACAAATGTAATTTCATTATGTAGTGTTTTGGGAAGTTGGTTGTCCTTTTTAGGACAAATGCTGTAAATTCATTATGTAGAGTTTTTGGGAAGTTGGTTGTCCTTTTTAGGACAAATGTGATTCTTGTTGGAATGTTGTGCAAGGAATTTTCTGTATGATCGAGATCAGCATGCTTTTCAATGTTTCTGTGTGCTAGTTAGAGTCCTATGGCTATCGCAACTCGCCCGGATAGTTTTTGTGTACATTGTTGATTTTCTTCATCTCAGGTTACATTCGCAAACTTCCATTTTGCCACCATTCATACATATGTTTGGTTTCCCGTTAAAACGTTTCGTTGTTAATGTATACTTTGACTTCTGTGATATGTTAAGTGTGTCATTTGTCATTTATCATGGTTGACTTATGTTAGACTGGTCATGCTCGTGTTGCTGAGGGTCTACGGGAGAGCTGTTAGGGAAGCAAAGTTCCGCAAGGGACATGCAAATGACTGACTGACTGATTGACCGACAATGTAGTGGTCTTGTTATTGTTCGCCTGGGTTGTTAGTTTATTGTTACACGGTGTATATCAATGTAACGTTTCTGAGTCTTAGTAACGTAGGCCAATAACTGCTTAAAATAGCGCAGTACAGCATTCAAAGAAAAGAATACTGTTACAGATTTTTAAAGGATGTGTTAAAAGTAAAACATTTTCTTATACCGAGCTGCGGTTCATCAACAAAAATTACATCCGCTATTGTAAAAGCGTGGTTTATTATTTCCACACAGTTTGTGGAATGGTCAGCAATATCTCCATCCTACTCAGCAACCAGGAAATTAATCCAGTTCAACATTCAGTTTATTCATCCAGTTCAGCAACCAGGAAATTAATCCAGTTCAACATTCAGTTTATTCATCCAGTTCAGCAACCAGCAAATTAATCCAGTTCAACATTCAGTTTATTCATCCAATTCAGCAACGAGTAAATTCACACGATTCAGCAGCCAGAAAATCCGTGCAATTTAACAACTAAAACAAATTCATCCAGTTCAGCAATGATGAAATCCATCCATACATTTTTTTTTATTCAAGAGCACAAAATATGTAACAAGAAATCAACTGTCTCAACGCATCATCATCATCATCATCTGTTTATAATTATCGTAACTAAAGTCAGTAATGATAGTTTTCCCGTTGCTTCGCAACAGACCCGCACCCCCACCCCACCCCCCCCCCGGGTTAAACTTAGTAAGTGCTCCCACTTCAGTCGACTTCATAGCGGTCATTCCCTGCTCGTATAAGATACATAAAACAATATCTGCAGCATCTTTTGTTCCACGCCGGGCCCCCTCCCTTTGTGGGCCCCGAGGTCTAAGCCTGTTCAGCCTAATATTAATGATAATCCTCACTGAACCGTAGACGTTAATTTTTTTGTTTGTTAACTCTGCACATTCTTAATTTTGTTTTCTAGCTCATGCTGCAGTCGCTGTTTTTATATTGCCGTGATAAACATTCCTAGCCTATAACAGCAGGAACAGGAAGCAGTGTAGCCACATAGGTGGTGGATAAGCCAGGGTGAGAAAAACTTTTAAAAAAGTACAGCATGATAACACGCCTGTTCACACTCACAGCGTGTGAGATGGATAATTCATTCCTTCTGCGAAGGAATAAGAGGTGAAGGAAAGGGGGAAAAAAAAGGTTTTCTTCTTCTTTGACGTTCAGTTTCGTATTCTCAACCATTGTGAGCAATTTTTTTTTTGGAAGGGCGTAAAGCAGCACACTGGTGTGCCACAAGAGAACTAGAAGTGTGCTGCTAAGTCTGAATAAAAAGATATACTTTCTTTAAAAGTATAGCATAATAATGTATAGATAAAGAGTGAAGCGCTATAAATTCCAGATAATGGTAACTAAATTTCCTGTGATGATTTCTGTTTTTTTTTTTTCGCATTGCGGTATAATGAATAAGTGCCAGTTCGACAAAAGTTTGAGAGCCACTGATCTGGACGAGAAGACGAGCTGACTTCATCGCTTAGATTGTCAACAAGAGTTGTTCATGGGTGCCCTACAGCCGTCTAAGCATGCTTTCGCCCTGACTGGCAGGGCGCCAAGATGTGGGCTTTAAATCTCTATAGAAAATTCGGGCTTTGCAGGATATTCTCATAAATCCGCTTTAGCTTGTGAAGAGTAAGATGTGAGCAGCCTTCAGCTCGTGTACGTATGAACAGAAAAGAAAAACACTGGGAACGTTAGAACTATTTTTACGATCAATATATTTATGGGTACGCATGCACCCGAAAGGTTGATATCTGATCTTGTACTTTGTAGGAAGGGTATAATCCAGTTAACGTAGTTCGAGAGTTCTTCCCTTTGGAGAATCCATTCCAGTGATTTCCAGCAACCAAGACCTTGTCCCCTTTTTTCAGATCAATCGTGCCTTTCCAATAATGGTCCGCCTTGTAGGACTCCGTGGCGATCATTACATGGCTGTTCTGCCCGCCGAAGTAGTATATGTCATCCAAGGAGCGGAACTTCTGAGATGCGTCCCCGTGGATGGTCTGCATGAGCTCATAAGCAAGTCTACACACTTGGGATGAAAAGGTACATACGAGGAAGTCGGTACGAGATAGAAAGTAGATGTCAGTAGCCACGATTTTGATGGATTCCTGACTGTCTCGAAATCCCATATTAAACTTTGAGGGACTATTGACACTTAAGAAAGTATAGTCAGGATATTTTATCACTGCCTCGTCGAGAAGGCCCATGTCATCCGTGGCCAAGAAGACTTTGCGTCTTACTTCTGGCAGGGATCTTTCCAGCTGGTCAAAGAAGTCTTTCACGTGGGCCATATACTCCTCTAGGCTGTGGAACGAAGCCTCGATTCCGACCTTGTCAGTTCTCCTAACGTGAACACCGACAATTGGTTTTTCAAAGTTAATTGATTTTTCTGCTGACTTGATGTAATCCTGGAAATGAAATAAAGTTACAGTGCAATTTTAGTATCATTTGGTTATTTTGATTTCAGTCTTACATTATCAGACCAAAACGTATATATTATACAAACAATTTTATAACAAACACAAACACCATGTTTTCACTGCGAAATGATGCAACGCCTTTACGTATTTATGTTATCATACATCTTACTTCATTCCCGTGCCATTAAACGTCACCCAGGGCTCTCATGGTAGTTCGCCAGGTTTTCCTGCCTTCGGCGAGTTTTTCAACCTCATCGAGGGATTTTATGTCCACTAAACTGGGTTCTCTTAACAATGTCTTCTTTAGAGTTTCACGTGGTAGACCTCTTTTCCTTCAGCCTGTTGTGTTCCACTTGACAACTTGTTTTGGGATTCTCTGACTGTTTCTTCTCATCAAATGACCGACATAAGTCCATCTCCTTTTTCTGATCACTGATGAGACAGGTTGTTGTTTGCTCATCTGTCTTATCTCTGCGTTGTTCTTGAATTCGTTCCGCTTTATACCGTGTATTTTTCTGAGACATTTATTTTAAAAGAGCATAATTTCTTGTCTATTTCTTTAGTTGTTTTTCAGCTTTCACGTGCATAAATGAGAGTGGATATTACATTTGAATTGAATAATCTTAACTTGGTTTTTCTGCTTATAACTTTTCTTCTTCTTCTTCTTCGTTCGCTTCTACCACCAAGACCGCCCTGTGATCCTACTGAATTTACGGCTCTGGTCCTCGTTGAGTCCCGTGGTCCCCCGAAAGGACCACACGAAATCCCCGAGAGGACCACAACAGGTTCAGAGCATCGCAGGGCTTGAGCCTGTATTCTTGGTGGGTCTCAGAAGCGGGATTGCGTGACACCGTGGTTTTCGTTGCACCAGTTTAGTCTAGAGTTGGACTTTCTCACCGGAAAACCTCCACGTGTTTTGGATATCAGTGTATCCCTGCTGGGTGAGAAGTGGTGGCCCACCCAGACCAGAGATGGACTTTCTCACCGGAAAACCTCGACGTGTTTTGAGATACTCGTCTATCAGCGCCAGGTGAGAGGTGGTTGCCCATCCAGTCCAGAGTTGGACTTTCTCACCGGAAAACCTCAGCGTGATTAGGATACGCATACATCCCCGCCGGGTGAGACGTGGTTGCCTAAGAAGATTGCACTGATCCAGTGTCTCCGACTTCAGCATTTGGTGGTCATGGCCGCTACCCTTCCTAGTTGTGACCAGGACGGAGCTTTTGTCCAGGAGGACGAATCCTCGCCACTAGTGACTTCCACCCCTGGGTTGCGCCGGTTTAGGCATATTATCCCAGTATGGGAGTGTTTGGGACGTGACCGACCTCTAGACCGGAGGTGGCATGACATGCCTAGCCATCAAGTTGCTTATAACTTTTAAATGCCATATGATCTCAAGATTCTTGAAGGTCAATGCCGCTTTTGGAATTCTAATTCTAACTTCCTTTCTGGTGTCACCATCCTGGACTATGTAGCAGCTAAGCCTATTTATGTTATAGTTTAGTTTAAAAGTTGAATTGCCAAAAAATACTAAGATAAATCAGCATAGCAGTTATTTTAATTATTGTTTTCTTTAACAATGCAATCTAGGTCGTTCAAGTATGACAATTGTTAATCTGTCAAGCTCGTGGTGGCTAATACTGTAAGATCACGGTAACGACCACTGTAAGACCACTGTAAGACCACGGTAACGACCACTGTAAGACCACGGTAACGACCAGAGGTAACTTTGGACAGCTAAAGAAACAGTGTTGCATGATTGGACAAAGCACTTTTAGACGAGAGAGAAAGAAAAATCTCACTTGGGATTTGGATCACGGACTTTGGTAGGACGAGTAGCCCCTCAAGCCACGACAGAACAGCGCATTAATGAACTTCGCTACCTAGCACCTCCAGTTTTTTTCGAGGTCTTCGCATATATCACTGTGTTCTGTTACTTTACTGTACCAATTCTTAGTTGTTTCCTATTAGTGAAAATTTGTATCTATAACCTGGACAAGCCAGGCACAAACGACTGACGAAACATAATGAAACATAATTACTATGCAAAGATGTCAGGCACTGACATACTGTGTTAGGCAACCCAAAGCTGGACAAAAGTAGGAGCAAGTAAACAAAGTAGAATAAATAAAACAAGAACAACTTTCATTAGTCTTACAAACACCTGGAAGTCCTCTCAGTACAGTACTAGAACCAAAATAAAATTGTACCAAAGTTGTGAGTTATCCATACTCCTCTATGGGGCAGAATGCTGGAGAACAACAGAAAAGGAAATGGGCAAATTATCCTCGTTCCACACAACCTGCCTCAGAAAGATTTTAAATATTGACTGGTCACAGACAATAGATAATAGAGACCTACTTGCCCAGTGTGAACTAGAAGATATGCATGACATTATGCAAAAAAAAAAACCGCATGGAAATGGGTTGTTTATGTGCTCCAAAGAGATCCAAGCAGCATCGCTAAAACAGCCATGTGAACGACATCCGAGAGAAACAGAAAGAGAGGACGACCCAAGGCTAACTGGCCGAGAACTACAGAAGCGAAAATTATTAGCATGCAGCACAGCTGGGGCACAATACGAAAGCTGGCTGCAGACCATGAGAGGTGGAGAGAATTTGTTGCTGCCCTGCAAGACGCCACAGGGCGTACTGGGTGGTGATTGCTTAGCCGATCGCTGACCAAGGACAAGGATGGAAAGATGGGAATCAGGGCTGAACAAAGATCCTGGTAGATCTGACCACTTTCGCTTGGTTTCGTTTAGTCTTCGTGTGATCATGTAGCCGTAACCACATACTGTTAGCTAACAGCAAATCAAACAATATAGAATTCTGTTCTCTTCTTGTTGGTGTAAATTTGTACTTCTGCTTGCACCATCTGAAGACCTAAAATGTATAAACTAGGGGAAAAAAAAGTAGGAACAGCTTTATTACTTAGTGAGCACACAGTTGTGACGTTTCAGGCATAGATCTATCCCCGTAATTTGAATCTCTACGAGTTTCTTTACCTCTGCATTCTCTCTGTCTGAAAGTCGCTCTGAAGTTGTTAAAAACTGTCTCCTGATTCAGAATCATTCCCAGGCTCTCTTCTAAGCCTTAAGTTGGCACATACTGCAAGTGGCCCAACTAGTCTGGCACTGACACGTGATAGAATGTTTACTGAAATGGACTAGTGATAAATGAAAATGACGACATAAATGGTGATTGCCGGCAACTTGCCCTGCCGTATGGCATTTCAAACACACGTTCCAGTCCAGAATTCTAAGAAGAGTTGCACTACAAGACAAATTCTGAAGAATCCAAAAGTAAGTCCACATATCAACGACAACAGCACAAGTTCCCATCCGTTCTGGTCCTCATTCAAGCGTAATCTGACTGGACAAACCAGTCTTCCCCCAAAATTCACGCTGGCCACGACATTTACTCATCACGTGACAGCTTTCTAGAAACAACTGGAAACTTACCCACGACGTCAGAAAGTGACAAAACCACAAGGGCGATAAATGCCCTAAAGTAATTAATACAAGTACCTATCTCATATCGTTATTTAAAACTAAAGAGAAACAGGCCCGGTTTATGAACTAAGAACAACACACATCTGTTTTAACCAGGTAAACCAGACAGACATATGAATAAACGGTTAATGAAGAATATTTACTGGTGACTACACATTGTAAGTGACTAGATATCATTCAGAAAACTGCAGAAAACAAGATCTTTTATTTTCTACAGAGATTCTTCCACCCATTCTAAGAAGGTAGGTTTTAAGAAGACTCTTATATAGGTTTGTAGTAATGCAGCAAATAAAGGCAGCAAATAAATGCAGCAAATAAAGGCAGCAAATAGAGGCAGCAAATAAAGGCAGCAAATAAAGGAAAAAATAAAGGCAGCAAATAAAGGAAAAAATAAAGGCAGCAAATAAAGGCAACAAATAAAGGAAAAAATAAAGGCAGAAAATAAAGGAAAATATAAAATCAACAAATAAAGGCAGCAAATAACGGCAGTACGACGACACCAGATCTTACAGCTGGGACGTACAATGACAATGGATGTAGGATAGCCAGATTCTCCAAGACCACAGTGGTACAAAACACAGGAATCTGCAACAGTTCAATATTTAATGGTGAACATGATGATGATAGATCTTTGAGTGACATTGATGGTGAAAGCATCAAACATCTCAAACTACTGGTGGAGCAGACTCAAAAACAAATACACTGGCAATAGAAGTGAAGGCCAGTGGCCCAATCACAACAAGAAGAAGCAAGCAGACATTCCCTGGTTTCTTTTCAGTTATAAGTCATTTTCGATCACACAACCACTCGGTCCGAGAGCCAGCATCCGAGACTGTATTAAGTATCTCACAAACAAACAAACAAACAAACAAACAAACAAACAAACAAACAAACAAGCAAACAAACAAATAAACAAACAAACAAACAAAAACTCAGATATTTATCTCCGCTCTAACAAGTCTCGTTCCACTGACTTCACATTCATCTTGTCTTGTTCTGCCTCATCTTGTGCTATCTCCATGTAACTTCAAGCTGGTGTTCTTTGCAGCCGATGCTGTAGAGGTGTTGAGGTAGAGCATCGTATCGACAATGTAGCGGGTTACTGCAGCTACTTTTTCTGTCCCGGAGTACATTTAAAAATTAGGGGGATGTGCAATGCTTCTTTAGCAGACTCCACCACCATGGCCCCGTTTAGCCAGGCTATGCCTGTTACCGGGGGTACCAACGGAGAGGTTGGACAGGGTCTTGGACAGCTATGGTTCGCTAACCCTGACGCTATCATATCAGCTGTAGGTCTCTGTTTGACTAATCAGACAGCATTTTCACTCCCTTTTACACTCAGATGAACGAGTAAGAACAATGATATCTGCTTGTACACGCGAAGGGCAGCACAGAACCTCCAGTAAACTATGTAAAATAATTACCCAAGGAAAAACTGGATACAAAATGATTTCTAACAGCAAACGAGCTCTGACTATAGTTACACTGGGCTGAAGCAGACAGATCACCACAACAAAGATAAGCAAAGTAATATCTCCTTTCATATACACAAGAAAACTTGGAATACAAGAAGAAATCAGATTCTATATATGACTAAAAAAACTCAACACCTAAGACCGCCAGAAACAAAAATAAAACGACGTCCAAATAATTAAAAAGAAGGTAATTTCTTGACACAAAAGACATCTATTTTAACAATGTAAGACGTTTCCCTTTGTCGTCCATCATCATCATCATCACTCTGTACTCCCAACGGAGCATACAAGGCATCACCAAAAGTTCTCCAGCCCAATCCTGTCTTGAGCAGTTCGACGATACCCCAGACCAAGTCTTTCCCGCTTCCTTTAGTTCCCCCTATATTCTGCGTCTCCATGTGCCCAATGGCCTGCCCCTCCTTCTTTTCCCTTGAGGTGTCTTTATCTTCCAGCATACAGTAAACGTGGTAGACGGAAAGGGAATTATGTATCAGGAAGAAAACACTAGCGATAATCATTGTCATTTAAGTAACTCTTCTCCAACAACCAGCCACTAATCGTGAAGCAATAAATACCGCCTTTTCATGAAACGTAATTCCAGTGCCAATAAGCTGCGTCAGCAAACTACATTCGATATGGACAAGATAGCCGTTTATTACATTCAGCCTGATCAAGATAATCTACAAACTACATTCAAGCTTAATAAAATATTCTTTTACTGGCCGTCTGCATATCTGTTTATCGATGTGATTACTGATATCTCTGCCACCTTCTCTCTCTCTCTCTCTCTCTCTCTCTCTCAGCCCCGGCATACAACTAACCGTCAGCTCCTCCGTAGGGTTGAAAAGAAACGACGCCACCTGACCAACCCACCAGGCTGCCGGGTTGCCGTGAAATATCTTCAGCTTTGAAGCCAGATCCTGTGGGACAGCCAGGGGGAGATAATTTCTGTTGCTGCCTTCGTTATTTTCAATAAGCGGCAGAAACTTAACAAGAGTGCTATGCATGTTGGATTTGTTTTGTGGAGCCTCCGTCAGTTCGTCACTTTCCTTAGGCTCCTGATACTCGTGAGCGAAGTGCTGAGCCAAACCATCTGAGTAAATCATAAATGGAAGGTATTCGTGTTGAAAGCCAGGGCACAAAGTGCTTACTGGTTTAAACAGTGAGCTCCAGGCATTGCTGACGTAGAGATGCAGCGATTTGTTTGTGGCGTAAGCTGTTATGAGACAGTAGACAAAATGATGAAAATTACACCCAAACCCACATTGCTTGGTCGCGCAGGTGACTGTCTCTGCAGGTTCACATCTCGCAGGGTTCTGCATAGAATTCAGCCGCCGCTGAACAAGGCCGCCGAGCTTATAAGACATGGTTAACCGGACGTTTTCAGCGTTGTCTACGTCTTTTAGAGTGTTCAGATCGTCAAATAACGTTCTTCTGTAGCCATGCAGGGCCTTCTGGAACTTTCCGAGGTGTTTTCTGATTGTGTGAATCCCATATTGGTTTGTGTTCAAGAACATGTAACTGTTCCCAGTTGTAGTTTTTGTTGGATTTTCCATTTTTAGATCACCCGCAACGGAAGCGCTTCTTGGGTCACGTGTCGGTGACAAATACATAGTCACATTTTCTACGTTGTGCACCACATCCTTGCCATCAGTGACGCCTTTGGGCCTTGTGCTCGAAGAGACCCTTTCAAAGCGATTTAGATAACTTATAAGAAGCTCCTCCAACTGGTGTAGCTGGTCGCTTACGAAGTACCACAGTTCTTTGACCGTGTTCTCCATTTTTCTACGCGCTGTCTCGTGAGCATAGCTCAGCCCGTGCGACCTGCTGCGTGTCCTTTGGCCGGACCTGCGCCTGTTGTTCTCAGAGATCATTTCCAAGTCTGCGAAAACAACTTCAGCCTGGGATAAAATGTCCTGAATCAAAGCGTTGTGCTGCTGTACGGTTTGTCGCTGCTGGTCTCTTATTTGTTTTGCGTGTGCTAGCATAAATTCTTCCTGTGTCTGCAAAAAAAAAAAAAGGGGGGGGGGGTAATAAGAGAGAAATGATGAGAAGAAAAGAAGAGAAAATCTTTCAGAAGACTGTCCTGGTCGCAAGAATTAAAGACAAGAATGACTTGGATGGGAAAAAAATGATGCAAATATTCTTTTATAATTATTCGCTGTTGTTGCTATTGTTGCTGTTTTGGTGGTGTTATTGTTGTTATTGGTGCTGTTGTGTTGTTGTTATTATTGTTGTTGTGTTGTTGTTCGTGTTGTTATTGCTGCTGTTGTGGTGCTGTTATTGTTGTTATCGTTGCTGATGTGATGTTGTTGTTCTATTTCCTTAGATGTGCAAGCAGAATGTTCTATGCAGTCGATGCACTGAAAGCACGAACGTCGTATCAGATGGGGAGTGGATTAAGGATGCTATTTTTTCAGACACAAAAGGAAAGGGTGCAGTGACTGTTTACCAGATTCCACAGCCATGGGTACTATGGCGACCGCTATAGTTGACAGCTATTCCACCTTGAATCTTCACAACCCCCTCCCTCTTCCCTTTATAACTACGTATACGTAAAAGTATATAAAAATTCGCGATTGATACGTTGAGGAGGGATATGAGCACTTATGGACATATCCGAAGTGCAATGATGAGGACCCAGATTATAAACCATAAAACTTATGTAATATTTTCGAAAATCTAGTGTGATGAAAGACGCTGGCGATGGTTGGGACATGTGCTCCGAATGACTGACAACTCACTACCAGAAGTAAGGGTAGACCAAAAGAGACATGGAGAAGAACAACAGAAAGGATGCTGAGCAATAGAGGGCTCACCTGGGCAAGAGCAGAATAAAAGGCAAAGGACAGGCATTTGTGGAAAATCCTTGCGGAAGCCCCATGTGCCCTGGGCACTTAAGGGTCAGAGAGAGAGAGAGGAGAGAGAGAGAGAGAGAGAGAGTGTGTGTGTGTGTGATGATGCAGATGGTGACATCACCAGCGCCTGCATCGGCAAGAATAGACTGCGCTGTGGGGAGTCTGTTGCAACCATTAACCTGACTGCTCCCAACGTTTCCCAGGCCTTTCGTATTACATTGTCCCCACATTGTGCAAAGGATAATGGTCGATCAAATGTGATCCCTAAGTACCGCATGAAATGCGTTCTCTTAATATTTTGTCCCCGACACTTCACAGTCGGAACTTCGGATCTCACAAATCTGATATCTAATGAGCACCAGAGGATGTTAGTTTTTTTTTTTAGGCTTTATCACCGCATTGTTATCCACAGAAGCCTGTTATCTGATCCACCCTGTTATATGATCCACCCTGTTATATGATCCACCCTGTTATATGATCCACTCTGTTATATTATCCACCCTGTTATATGATCCACCCTGTTATATTATCCACCCTGTTATATGATCCACCCTGTTATCTGATCCACCCTGTTATATGATCCACCCTGTTATATTATCCACCCTGTTATATTATCCACCCTGTTATATGATCCACCCTGTTATATGATCCACCCTGTTATATGATCCATCCTGTTATCTGATCCATCCTGTTATCTGATCCACCCTGTTATATAATTCACCCTGTTATCTGATCCACCCTGTTATCTGATCCACCCTGCCCTGTACCCTTGTGGCTAGTTCCTCTCTACACCTCCCATGGTCGTATGTTAATATGTCACGAGCGTAGATCAGTTGTCGCCCCACACCTTTGAACCTTTGTAGAATAATCATAAGATCAAACTACGAAGCATTATCTAGATTCTTCTTCTTCTGCGTTCGAGGTTGTTGGTCACATCAGATCCTGATCCCTGTCGACATGGCAAAGCCAGCAGTCCTCTCCAGATCCTGATAGGAGCCCCAAAGCTTTTGCCCCAAGCTTGTGCCCTCTGGCTATGTCTCACGTCTCAGGTACGCATGGTATAGGCTCTCTTGTAGGATATGTTCTGGACTCCACTGCCACGTGGATACTCGTCTGTGTGAGACATTTTTAGTAGATGTAAGTGGCTCAGTAGTTTAAAGTGGCCTGTCCGTAGGCGAGAGAAGATGGTTTGCTGATGTTTTTGTATATGATGTAGTGTATCTTGTTCGTTGTTGGATTTCAGTTGTTTATACTATTCAGATCTGCACTGATTACGGATTATAGTTTTCGCCTCTTGGTAGTTTACTGAATGATTTGTTTGATCTTGCTTGCTGCCAGCTCAGGACAGGCTGTCAGCTATTCCACTGCCAGCTATTCCACAGATGGACTGGTAGCCATTGTAGGGCTACAGTTGTTGACAGTATAAGGTGCTTCAGTTCTGTTGTGATTTCCTGTATGTTTGCCTGTGGAATGTTTGTTGTTTTTAGTGATTCTAGAAGCGCCCTGACGTCTGTGAAGACTTGTGTGGTGGCTGCTGGTTTTCTTTTTAAGGTAGTTTGAGGACTTCGAGGGTTAGGGGGTGCCGTTGTTTCTGGCCTGTAGTTGGAGGAAAAATTTCCCGGCCCTCTATCCAGATCAGCGCTCGCCTCACACTTTTGAACCTTTGAAGGATAATCATAAAATAAAACCACGAAACTCTGTCCAGATGAACGAATACACCGCGAGGAAGAGTTGACAAAGATAGAAAAAAAAAACGAGAGAGAAAAAAACTATAGACACAAACACAGAACTGACTGTATAATGTCCAGAAAGAATTTTGTGCAGATGTTTGCCATAACTTTGAAGTATTTAGTATGTAGTTCTGCAGCAGCTATCTTAGTTTATTTAGAGTTCTATCTTGCTCAGCGGTTTTCAACTTTTTAATAAGCCATGGATCCCTGAAATCAGTGATAATGCGCCTCATCCCCATTCTCTTCCTACACTTCTATTTCGTTCAGCTCCACCGCCACTTGTTATTACATTTAAAAGATATTCCGTATTTCGGAACTCGTGTCTTGTATAAAAAAAAAAATTACCGTATTTTATTCCATATAAGATGCAATTCCCCACCCCTCTACCTAAAAAAAAAAAAAAACAAAACTTAAAAACTCTCCCCATGTCCCATACCCTGGTGATTAAAATGGATAGACCTTTGGGATAGAGGTTATTATTACGAGGCTAGCATCTAAACAGCCATACTACATTAGCCTCCCGATGAACCCAGAATGCAATAAGTATGATTACAAATGACTAAATTATGATTACAAAATGTAATAACATATTTTAAAAAGCAGACATTCGACAGCACGTCGTTCGGTAGCCTTAAAAATGGCCATTTATTGTTGCCACTTTCCGAAAGTTTCCTGTTTTTTTTTTTCTAACAGATTTACGTTGCCATATTGTTTATTTCTTGTAGTCATGTTGTGAGCTTCTAACGCGTACGGTGTTTACCGTATTTACTGTAATAATCAGCTGATAATGGGAAATTAGAGACAGAACATTCCGTGAATGTTTCTACTGTTATTGCAAGGGGGTGGGGTGGGTGGGGGGGGGGGTCGGGGGAAGGACACTGTCCATTCTGGCAATCAGAGACCCATCTTTGACATGCTAGCGTCAAGGTTCAAAGGTTCAGAATCAGACTCCGGCGTCTTCGCATTCAGGACAGACCCATATATGCCCCGCCACATGACGCAGCATCCACCCAAGAGTATGTTTGCTAATAGTTCCCATCAAGTGTTGGTTCTTTACGATGCGTTTTCTGCCACACAGTTCAGCTTTCCTACCAGCACCCTTCATTTTGTCCCAGCTCCAGCAATCGTTCCACAGTTACATTGTTCTTCCACTCCCGCTCTTCATTTTCCCGGCAGTCTTTCAAGTACGGCTTCAGCAACGTCGCTCTTGTCCATTCTCAGCCTGCCATTAATGTTAGCCTGCCTGGGCTTTGCTAGAGTGACCGCTTAGTTCCACCTTGTAGTACAATACTGCCGTGGATTTATCTTCTAATCTACAGAATCTTCATCTGTACAACGGAGTGCACTGAGCACTGGGTCTAAATGAGTTAAGCAGCGTCAATGTTAGCGACTCACAGCTGACCAAGACCCTGTGAAGCGGTATATGGTGTACTGTGTGCTGGTGCTAAGCACATATGTTGACTGCGTCACACTGCGGTGTTGCAGATATCAGTAACACCACGACGAACATTTCTGGGACAAGCCCAGGACGTTCACAAACTGGCACATGGGCTTATCAATCAAGACCGCATTGTCTTAGCACTCATAACCGTTTATTACGTGGAACACGATGACGATAAAGATGAATCGGGCAGACAAAATATATCAAGTGACGTATCCAACAATACGGAATTCCGTCACGAATAAGATTCTAGGCCGCTAGCTAGCTAAGTTAGCGCCATGAGAATCAAGTAACTTTCATCTACCCACACACTTCAAACTTACACTAACTTGCACAATCACATTTATAGCCAGACTAACAGTAGCACAACATACACGCTTCACAGTCAAACTCTAAATGATTCTGTGTTCAAACTTTCGTCTCACACTCAGACCACAAAACATTCTTTTCACGAACAAAGAATGAACTTGAAGCCATGGACAAAAGCAATCTAGAAAATTCTGCAGAAAAAAAAAACATGAAACCATCATGGGCCCAACTCTGAGATGTTGATTCAGAGTTATATCAAGGGTTAGATCCCCTTGACCAAATACTAAGACCATGTACCACATCTCTATTGGTATCCCCAGTAACAGGCCTAGACTGGCTAACGAGGTAGGGACCGCCATAGTCCCCACGGTGGTAGAGTCTGCTAAAGGAGCCATTACATACCCCCAGCTTTTAGCTACACCCAGCGACTGAAAAGCTGTCATAACCCGTTCCAAAGCCGACACGATGGTGTGCCTCAATATCTTCACAGCATCGACTAAAAAAAGACACAAGCTCGAAGTTCCAGGGAGACAGAAGAAGAAATGCTGTTGCGCTGCCTGATGCTATTGTGAACGTTATTGTGCATTCGGAGACCCTACTGATATATTTAGGCATAGACCCTAACTTTTGAACTAAGCCACGTGCTGTGTCATTTAAAACAAAAGGAAAAAAAAAACGTCTCCGGTATTTCAAATAAGCGGCATAAACCATGTTCACGTTACGATTTTCAACAGCATGTAAGTCTTTGGCAGCGCTGTAGTTTGCGAGCTAGTCCATCAAAGTCCAAACAAATTAGTCCGCACACAGGGTTAGTAGGGGGGAACTCAAGCCACTGCGCATGCCCACTGACCTTTGCACTACCACGAATAACGGACTAGGAACCACGAATAACAGACCAGGAATATGTACTACAAAATGGGGATGCTTTCAACCGTTCTACTGGCTCAGTCGGTAGTGCATGAGTTTCTTAATATAGGGGTTATGGCGATGGGTTTTTTTACGTTTTAAAGTTATACGTTAGATTATGACACTGTTTATTTGTCTTTAGTAAGAACAATTATACCTTTAACTTTTAGAAAAAAAAAACTAGCAATTTCGCATGTCCAGTGACAGTTTGTTCTGGAAGGAGTAAACATTCCACCCCGAATTCGGTTAGGACCTGGCTGGACTCTCTGTCCTGGAAGAAGTAAACGTTCCACTCCGAATTCGGTTAGGGCCCTGCCCCCACTTTCAGTCCAGGCTCGACTCAGGAGCAGGGATTAGGAAAAATAGCTCAGGAAATTCGCTTGAAATACTTTCCCCACAAAGCTGGACAGGTAACAAGTAAAGTCGGCTGATATGCCGACGTGTCAATCTAGGTCACACAACGTGCGAATAACATGTGCCAATAGACACAGCCTAGCAATGATCGTGGATATGCCGGTATTTATAAGATTACTCAGGTTTTGGCTGAGAAGTTCAGCAGGGGACTATCTGATGGCATGTAGTCTTTGTCCAAAACCTTTTTGAGATGAGGGCTATAAAGTTCATGAAATTTATGTGATTTTAAAGTTTTGTTCCTTTTTTTCCCTTCTAATCTATTTGTTGTTAAATTATAAGTGCGTCTTATACGTCGGTGCGTCTTATATGGTAGGAGATACGGTATTTTAAATCAAGATTGGCTGCACCGACCCCTACACGGGGCTTCGCAATAAAGTACATTATATAGAATACTTGACTTGCCATAAAGTTTTTAATTTAATACCAAGAGACGAATGAATGCAAAGGAGTGAGTGTGTGTTGTGTGTGGGGGTGGTGGGGTGGGTAGAGAAAACGAGCAGAACTCTAAATGGTTTTAGTGACCTTTGTTGTAAATGGTGAGAACCACTGATCTAATATATATATTAGTACTACACAGGTATAGTCTTAGGTAAATACGCTATAAAATTTATTATTATTATTAGTTTTGCCACTACACCCAATTAAAAGAGTGCTATAATAATTTTAATAATAATAATCATAGCAATAATAATAGCAGCTCACAAGTTCAGTTACCTGTATCAGTTGTATTACATCTTTGAGCGTTCTAATGTAGTCATTAAATTTCACAGATATTTGCTCCAAAGTAATATAGAAGGCAAAGCAGCCGACCAGAATGCACAAAAATAGCGCAGGCACTAAACACTTTTCTAGAGCGACAGAATCATGTTGGCGACCGAAGTCGCGTTTTTTTTGGTCCCACAACATGGAAGACGTTTCGTTGGAAAGAAAAGTCTGTTAAACACTGTTATATATAATGTTAGATCTTAACTTTCGTCTGCGGTCTCGACTCTTTTTGAGACAACATTTCTATGCCTTTCTACACATTTTCCTTCATGGTTTGGTTCACGTTGTTGCTGCTGTCGTTAGAGCTTGTCTGCGGTGTTCTTGCAGTAGAAGTTACACGAAAAGACTCCAGCGAAGATTTGAGTTCCATTATCTTCAACAAAAGTAAGTGTCCTGTATGCAAGCGCTGTTATCTTTCCATCACACTTTAGTTAAGAGACCATTTCAGCGTGGATGAGACCACGCCATGTGTAATCGTCAGATTTTGGGGCTCTGTACCCACGGCAAGGTAGTCTTGGTTTGAAATATAGAAAGTTCTACTGCTCTCTTACGCTGCAATGTCCGACGGAATACAGTTAATGTGCATCGGTACCTCTTTCCGTTCAGTGTTGGTGTGTTTTCGTGCTGTTAATTGTCTTGTCATATATTGAGAAATGTCAGAGAAGATGTCAGTCAATCATTTGCATGACCTTTGCGGAACTTTGCCTCCCTAACAGATCTCCCGTAGGCCTCTCGGTTGTAAGCAAAATGCCCTGCTGCTGATGCATCCATTCGCAGATCGTCAATGATGTCTTGCAGCCATCTCTTCGCCTTGGTCTTCCTCTCTTTCTTTTTCCCATTATGTACCCTTCCAAGACTGTCTTCTCTAAATTATCATGACGTTTAATATGTCCAAAATATTTAAGTTTTATTTGTTTAATCCTCTTTACTAGCTAGTATTCTTCAATATTATGTTCTTGTAGTATGGATATATTTGTTTTTTTTTGTGTCCATAATTTTTAAAGAATTCTTCAATCTACGAGTAGACTGGTCCATTCCCTACGATTAGACTGGTCTATTTCCTAAGATTTGATTGGTCCATTCCCTAAGATTAGAGTGGTCAGTTCCCTATAAAACTGCACGTTTTGGTAGGTGGCAGAAGGAGATTAATCATTCAGTTCCGTTTGTAAAACATTGAAAGCTTTTGAAACTGCTCGTATTCTTACAATACAATTATTGTTCATTTAGCAAGCTAGTCATGGAACAAAACTTTGCAAGCTTTCTCTTACGTCTGCCCTGGTAGCTCTGTGTAACTGCCGACATGAATTATTTGTAACCGACACAAAGAAGGTGAATACACTGAACTATAGGCATCGATTCTAATGGGGGATGGAATAAGATGACCTTTGGTTCTACTAGTGGAAGCAAGAGGCCGGTTTTTCTGGGAACTTTATATAGCGCCCAACAACACTGGTTCTTCTCTTTGGCAAATCAAAACAGTCTGTTTCCAGATGGGG
Source organism: Achatina immaculata (assembly GCA_009760885.1). Lineage (NCBI taxonomy): Eukaryota > Metazoa > Mollusca > Gastropoda > Stylommatophora > Achatinidae > Lissachatina > Lissachatina immaculata. Next base: position 11,367,416 of record CM019696.1, read on the forward strand.
TCTTGGCTAGGTCTGCTTAGTCTGTGCTGACCTTTGGTTCTACTCGTGGAAGCTAGAGGCTGATTTTTTCTAGGAACTTTATATAGTGCCTTACAGCACCAGTTCTTCTCTTTGACTATCAAAACAGTCTATGTCCAGATAGGGTCTTGGCTAGGTCTACTTAGCCTGTGCTGAAAACTGCGCCGTGGCTGTGACTATATGGCTTCAGCCATCTCTAAAAGAATATAAAGAATATAAAGTGTTTCTTCTCATCTTGATGCAAGCTAAATTGTGGGCATCACGGAGAGAATTTTATAGCTACGCCGTTTCTAGCAACGAAAATAGATCCAGGTATATGGCTCATTTCTACAAAAAGACAGAAAGAATGAGGAAAGTGGGAGGAAACAAGAATGGCAGAAAGGAAGATGAGCCCGACTTTCTTACGAGGAGGAGACCAAAGAAGCTAAGTCTATTTTTTAAAATCTGTTTTTCGTGTTTTTATCTGCTGTATTGTTGTTGTTGTTTTTTAATGTGATCTCGCTGTTGGCGAGATCTTCAGCTGCCGTGCGTGAAGCGGTGCTCCTCCCGGCCAATGAAGAAAATTGCAAATGAGGTTGCCGCGCAGCATCACTGCGGAAAAGGTGGTAGAAAGGATAAAGCGAAGCAAACAGTCAAATCACGGCACCTCTGGTCTGGAGGTCGGCCACGTCCTGAGTGCAGTCATGTCGGGTGAAATGCATGAACCGGCTTGTCCCAGAGGTTAAGACACTGCTGGCGAGACTCTTCAAATGCCGTGCGTGGAGTGAAGCTCCTCCCGGTTAAGGAAGTAAATGTGGAAAAGAAATAAAGGTTGCTGTGCGGAGCCGATGGGAAAAGGTGGTGGAAAGTGAAGTTTAACTGGTATGTCCAGTAGTATCGCTACGAGAGCTATACCACGGCATCTCTGCTCTAGAGGCCGCCCACGTCCGAAATACACCTACACTGGTGAAATATGCCTAAACCGGCACACACCAGGGGTGGAACTTGATGGCTAGACATGTCATGCCACCTCCGCTCTAGAGGTCGGTAACGCCTGATAAACACCCATACTGGTGAATTTTGCATAAACCGGCTCATACCAGGGGTGAATCTTGAAGGCTATGCATGTCACAGTACCTCTGCTCTAGAGGTCGGTCCCGTCCCAAACACGCCCATACTGGGATAATGCCTAAACCGGCTCAACCCAGGGGTAGAAGTCACTAGTGGCGAGGATTCGTCCTCCTGGACAAAAGCTCCATCCTGGTCACAACTAGGAAGGGTAGCGGCCGCGACCGCAAAATGCTGAAGTCGGAGACACTGGGCCAGGGAAGTCTAGATAGGCAACCACCTCTCACCCAGCGGGGATGTTTGCGTATCCTAATCACGCTGAGGTTTTCCGGTGAGAAAGTCCAACCCTGGACTGGATGGGCAACCACCTCTCACCCGGCGGTGATACACGGGTATCTCAAAACACGTCGAGGTTTTCCGGTGAGAAAGTCCAATTCTGGCCTGGGTGGGCTACCGCTCTCACCCAGCGGGGATGCACTGATATCCTAAACACGTCGAGGTCTTCCGGTGAGAAAGTCCAACCCTAGACTAAACTGGTGCAATGAAAACCACGGTGTCACGCAATCCCGCTTCCGAGACCCACCAAGAATACAGGCTAAAGCACTGTGATACTCTGAACCCCTTGTGGTCCTTTCGTGGATCTCGTGTGGGCTATTTTGGACCACACAGGGGACCACGGGACCTAACGAGGACCACAGGCGTGAATTCAGTAGGTTCACAGTGCGGTTTTTGGTGGTAGAAGTGAACGAAGAAGAAGAAGAAGTTAATGTGATCCTTGGTAAAGGCTCTTGCCGAAATATTGGATTGTTGAATATTCATTTGTATGAACTCATCTTGCTTTCTGCCGTTTTGCTTCTGTCCACTTTTCTTACTCTTTCTATCTTTGTTGTTGTTGTTGTAAATGTGAACCATAAACCTCTATCTACAATGTTTTCATCTACTAGAACCAGTTTTACCACAGTCGTCATTTCTTTTAGGTTTGTAGAAACTGGATGTTACGGGATTCATGCACCATCGTCCTTCCAAGTAACCAGGTTGGATAACAGACACTAGATAAGCTGTACTGAGGAAAATTGCCTCTCAAACCAAGGAAGTATCTGCCTCTAGGGCGAGACACACTGGCTGCACAAGGCTGTCAATAGGTAGAAGGAAAAAAGGATATCACTTGAAACTCAGTTCAAGATTGACTGAACTGAAGAATGAAAAAAAAAAAAAACAGAAGACAAACAACGAGTAACTGGTTTGCCATACTTTTCTGATGTTAGAAATCGTTTTCTGTACTACGAATAGCTATTTTATTTAATGTTTTTTTTAAAAAGTTATTCCTGCTGCCTTAGTTCTATTAATGTTATTAAGCTGATGTGACTATCAAGGTGTTCAGAGATTATATGACAAGTAATAATGAGAATAAGGAATTATGTATATATTGCATGTATTTAGCTATTTAATAATGTTTAATGTATGCATCGAAGACTGGATATGAAGTTTAGACATTTTAAATTTTGCTTACATCCGCAATTTGTTTACCAAACCTACATCCATTATTTATTTATCATACTTACGTCCATTATTTATTTATCATTTACATCCATTATTTATTTATCATATTTACATCCATTATTTAATTATCATACTTACATCCACTATTTATTTATCATACGTACTTCCACTATTTATCTATCATGCTTATGTCCATTATTTAGTTGTCATAGTTACATCTATTATTTATTTATAATACTTACTTTCACTAGTTATTTATCATACTTACATCCATTATTTATTTATCTATCATATTTACATCAATTATTTATTTATCATACTTACATGCATTACGTACGTATTATACTTACTTCCTCCACTATTTATCTATCATACTTACATACATTATTTATTTATCATTCTTACATCCATTATGTAGCTATCATACTTACTTCCACTATTTATTTATCATACTTACATCTAGTACTTATTTCTCATACTTACATCCATTATTTATTTATCATACTTACATCCTCCATTTATTTAATATACTTACTTTCTCTATTTATTTATCATACTTACATCGACTATTTATTTATCATACTTACATCGACTATTTATTTATCACACTTACATCCACTATTTATTTATCATGCTTACATCTACTATTTATTTATCATACTTGCTTCCACTGTTTATTTATCATACTTGCTTCCACTATTTATTTATCATACTTGCTTCCACTATTTATTTATCATATTTGCTTCCACTGTTTATTGATCATAATTGCTTCCACTATTTATTTATCTATCATACTTGCTTCCACTATTTATTTATCATATTTGCTTCCACTATTTATTGATCATAATTGCTTCCACTATTTATTTATCTATCATACTTGCTTCCACTATTTATTTATCATACTTGCTTCCATTATTTATTTATCATACTTGCTTCCATTATTTATTTATCATACTTCCTTCCACTGTTTATAATATTTACAATTTACATCTAGTACTTATTTCTTATACTTGTATTAAAGTTAATGATTGCTTGTATTAAAGTTAATGATTGCTTGTACTAAAGTTAATGATTGCTTGTACTAAAGTTAATGATTGCTTGTACTAAAGTTAATGATTGCCGCCTATTGAAAGTGTGAGAAAGAAGGCTGACAAGTCTACCTACTGCTTTCTTGACATCTTGAAAATAAAATTCATTCATTCGTTCACTTATTTTATTGTAAAATAACAAGTCAAAAAACAAATAATTTTCAAGAAATTAAAACATTTTAATCAGTGTTTAATTACTTTGTCGAAATTCATCATCATCAGGTGCCGTGCCGACTGACGTTGACCATTATGCTTCTTCAGAGTACCTGGTACTTCATGAAGGTCATTATCATGACCTTTTTATCCTCCAGTTGGTGATCTCCTCTCACACCATCTCGTCAGGCTGTCCAGTATCATTTCTCTAGGTCTTCCCATGACTCTTCTTCCATCTATTTTTCCTGTTGTTATATAATATTTTCAGTGCTCCCTCTTCTCATTGCATGCCCTATGAAAGTACATTGTTTGTACAGTAAATTGCCGAAATTACATTTTGGTAAAAGCAAATGGAAAGATGTGAAGGTACTGGATGTCTTTGACGCTCTGAAGTAGTAAGAAATGAGGAGCAGGTGAATGCCATCTTTCTTAGAAGAGCTTACAGACTTTCGGTCGGCCGAGTTACGGTCGTTCGTTAATATGGCCGAGATCCCTTGATGTTGTTGTTCTTCTTTTATTCCTCCTCCTCCTACTCCTGCTTCTTCTTCTTCTTCTTACCATCCTCCTCCTTTTTTATCCTCCTCTTCCTCCTTCTTTTTTCCCTCCTCCTTCTCTTCCTCCTCCTCCTCCTCCTCCTCCTCCTTCTTCTTCTTCTTCTTTATCCTCTTCCTCCTTCTCCGCCTCCTCCTGCCTCTTCTTCTCTTTTAACCTTCCCCTTCTCTTCCTCCTCCTTTTTCTTCTCTTTTAACCTTCCCCTTCTCCTCCTCCACCTACTTTTTCTTTTGTATCCTCTTCCTCCTCCTCCTCCTCCTTCTTCTTCTTCTTTATCCTCTTCCTCCTTCTCCGCCTCCTCCTGCCTCTTCTTCTCTTTTAACCTTCCCTATCTCCTCCTCCTCCTTTTTTCTTCTCTTTTAACCTTCCCCTTCTCCTCCTCCACCTACTTTTTCTTTTGTATCCTCTTCCTCCTCCTCATTCTTCTTCTTCTTCTTCTTCTTCTTCTTCTCCTCCTCCTCTACCTCCTTCTTCTCTTCCTCCTCCTCCTTCTTCTTTTTCCCAGGCGATGATGTGTAGATGTTGAGATCCTGCGTCACATGAGCCTGGAAGTGAGTTCTAGCCTCTACTCTTTCAGTCCCTGAGTGCAGTTAACATGCAGGGAGGGGGCAGTAGTTCTTTAGCAGACTCCATCACCATGAGGACTATGGCCATCCCTGTCCCGTTAGTTGGGCTAGGCCTGTTGCTAGGGTACCAAAGAGAGTTGAGGCAGGGTCTTGGTCAGCTTTGTTTCGTCAACCTTGGGGCTAGCATAGCTTAATGTGTTGCTGATTGTCAAAACAAGGGTATCATCATCATCATCATCATCATCATCATCGCCTTTCACTCTCTTGAGAGCATAGGCCACTGACAAAGAATCTCCGGTCATCCTTGTTCTTGGAACTATTCTTTGCTTCCTTCCACGTGTAACCCTTGTCTCCGAGCACTGTCATAATTTCTCTTCTCCAAGTAAGTCTAGGTCTTCCTCGTTTTCTATTTCCTTGAGGATTCCATGTCAGTGGCTGTCTTAGTATGCTGGTGTCGGATTTCCTCAGAATGTAACCAGTCCACCTCCACTTCCTAGAATTGATTTGTAGGTTCACAGGTTCTTGTCCTATCCTTTCCCAGACCTCCTCGTTCCTGATCTTGTCCTGTCCTTTCCCAGACCTCTTCGTTCCTGATCTTGTCCTATCCTTTCCCAGACTTCCTCGTTCCTGATCTTGTCCTGCCATTTTAAAATCCTCATCAAGTAGTAGTTCATGAATGTTTGCATCCTCTGTTGTACTGTCTTAATCATAAGAGAGTCTTAACCCATATAAAACTGTTTAATGTGCTGTAATCCACTGTGTGATTAATCTACAAACATTTTCTGTTCTATATGTACTATAATTCACAAGACAAAAAAAAGATGATCTAGCACACTGCATTATCACTTGTTGAGCACAAGATGTACGTGCATATGCGTGTATGTACATTTTTGTGTGTCACTGAAAAAATTATCGCAGCAATATTCTTTATTGAATGTGTTGTGATTAATATTCTATGATTAAATGATTAATTTCAACGCAGTAACTGTGCTTCTGAGTTGGAATGTAAGGAGCTTGTATGGTAGCTTAGCTGTTGTGACGTAGCGAAGTTTTGCTAGTGTTCTAAAGTTACAGTAAATATGTCCGTTTATCTTAAAATAAGTTATAGTTGTCAACTGTAGTTTAGTGTGTGCTCTAAGAGTTGTTTTGTGAATGAGGAAAAGAGAGGAGTTGTATTGATGAACAAAGGATAGAAATTTCTGTGAGTGAGGAATAGATAGAAAATCTGAATGGGGAATGGGCAGAAATTCTTTTACTTACTCCTCATATCTGAGGAATGGATAGAAGTTCTGTGAATGGGGAGTGGATAGAAGTTCTGTGAATGAGGAATGGTTAGAAGTTCTGTGAATGAGGAATGTATAGAAGTTATGTGAATGAGGAACGGATAGAAGTTCTGTGAATGAGGAATTGATAGACGTTCTGTGAATGAGGAATGGATAGAAGTTCTGTGAATGAGGAATTGATAGAAGTTATGTGAATGAGGAACGGATAGAAGTTCTGTGAATGAGGAACAGATAGAAGTTCTGTGAATGAGGAATGTATAGAAGTTCTGTGAATGAGGAATGGATAAAAGTTCTGTGAACGAGGAATGTATAGAAGTTATGTGAATGAGGAATGTATAGAAGTTCTGTGCATGAGGAATAGATATAACTCTGTGAATAGGGACATGAATTCTGCAAATGAATAGAAATTCAGAGAATAAGAAATGGTTAGAAAATCTGTGAATGAGGATTGAAAAAGAAATTCTGTGAAAGAAAAAAACTCCATAAGTTGAGACCTACAGTGGATATTGGATGTTAGTTTAGCTCGATCGTCTTGAAAACCGAGCACTAGCAGAAAGAGGTAAGCAACATTTGCAGTAAAAGTTCAAGTAAAGTAATTTAGAAAACAAAGTAGAAGACGTAGGTGGTACCATTAGGCTTCAGTAGGACACAGACCACAGAGGGAAGCAGTACTGACCTTCGAGTGGCATAGTTATGATAGTTTTAGTCTTGCCAAAGGCACAGACTAGCTTGGCACCAATGTTCCCTCTAAGCTGTGCGGTAGCGCAGCCGCGCGAAAAAAAATATCATGCCGTGCACGAAAGTTTATACGCCGAGCAATGAAAAATAAAACTGCCGCTTTTACTTTTAAGTTTCTTTTTGTTACTCTGTGCTATAATAATACTGAAGAAAATATGATAGTTACATGAATTTGTTTTTCAGATTACTTTTTTTCTTCTACGAGAATTTAAAGTTTTAAAATTTGCAATGTGACACTACAACTCGTATTTCCACACAGAATGTTTTTTGAAAACATCTGCACACAAGCTGAAAATTTTGCACGCTAACCTTAAGACCTTACAGGGAACATGGCTAGGTACCAGCACAGGATAAACATTAACGGTCTATTTCAGCCGAAGATATGGCAACGTTTGATGTTCAGAGATAAGTCGTTATCTATTACTTTGTAACCTCTTCCATTATCATTTTTTTTTCACTCGTAGAACGTGATCTCCCATTATGTATCTTTTGTTAGTGCTTGTAAGTTCTTTCTGAGAAAGAATCATTACAACGAAATATTACAATATTGCATTATTACCGAGTTAAATCTGTTTATACTTGTTTTAAAAACAATGTTAAACACTGTGTAACAAAGGGAATGATTTATTTACTTTATACATGACAAAGAAACCCCAGTGAAAACACTGGATCAATCTTGTAATTTATCTTCTGTGTTGCTGTGTATAATTTATCTTCTGTGTTGCTGTGTGTAATTTATCTTCTGTGTTGCTGTGTGTAATTTATCTTCTGTGTTGCTGTGTATAATTTATTGGTAATCCCCTATTTATTATATCTTTGGGGTTTTTTTTCGTTATTATTAATTTTCCATCTCGATGTAGAATCTAACTTCCATCTTGTATTCATTTGTTTTTCATTGTAATTTATCTTCCATCTCGCATTTGTTTGTTTCTGGTATAATTTATCTTTAATCTCGCACTTACTATTTTGTTATAACTTTTTAATCCATCTCTGCCTTCTCTTTTAAGTTTCATTGTTCATGACGCTCAAATTAACACATTCAAAGTGTTACATGTAGTGTAGCTACTGTTAATCGATGATGATGGTGATGATGATGATGATGATGATGATAATGATGATGATGATGATGATTTTAATGATGACGATGATGGTGACAGAACGCATACCGTGTCGCACAATGGTCGTTTATCTACACTTCAGAGATCGTTGACTGGCCTACCAAACGTGCATGATCCACCCATTCGCTCGCAATACTCCGCCCACGAGCAAATGGAACGATCACGTTAGATTAGCAGACAGCGTAGTGGGCGGTGCTTCAGTGTATCATCTTAGATTAAGCCATTTTGTGACTATAGCTCAGCTCTCATTCTATTGATCTGGAATATGACAAGTTCAACTGCTTGCCCTTTCATCTTCCAAATGTGTGCCCCTCCCTTCCTTTCTCCTATTTCACGTATTTTAGCATTTTCGACCGCTTGAAAAAATAAAACAGTGAAATGAAACAACTAAATGCATCAGTCATCAATAATAATAATGATAATAATAAAAACACGATAAAACCATACAGGATACTCAAACGTCATTGCATGATTAGCATTTGCTAAACAGACATGTATATTTCGTTATTTTCCACCTCACAACAGGAGACAGACAACCAACTTCAAAAATCTATCTATCTATCTATCTATCTATCTATCTATCTATCTATCTATCTATCTATCTATCTATCTATCCTTCCTTTCGTCCGTCTGTCTGTCTGTCTGTTTGTTTGTCTGTCTGCCTGATTGGCTGTTTGTATCCCTGTCTGCCTGCCTGTCTGTCTGTCTGTCTATTTATTTATCTTTCTATCAATCAAAAATGAGATATATAATGTAACACAACAACCATATCCTAGATAAAGCAGACACTTTATATTGCAGGACATAAACTTTAAAACTACACAGACTGAAAAACTGTGACACGCGTGCTGGTCTAGTGAAAAGGCCCAAGATATCAAGATCTAGGAGTCTATACAGGAATTATGTGAAAAAAAGTTCAATTTATTCTAGAGGGAATATATAGAGACTATAAGCACAAAAGAAGAAGAAGAAGAAGGAGGAGGAGGAGAAGGAATCTATTGTAAAATATGTTTACATTTACGACTCTAAGGGTTTAGAATAGTTCTTTTGGGATCGTACTCATAAGTCTCTCTCTCTCTCTCTCTCTCCCTCCCTCTCTCTCCCCCTATCTCTATCTCACCCGTTTCTTTAGTACCAAAGACACATTGTACAGCTGGTAGCAAGAGATCTCCATTTTTGTCGGTCCTTCACTATCTTCTTGGTTGTCTTCCATGTCAACCCCTTGTTTACCAGCATTTTCTCTACACTATGTCTCTTTGGGTCTTCCCATGCTTCTTTCGCTTACTCCTAAATAGTTGTGGGAAATGTAGGGAGGAAGGGTGGGAGAGAAAAGTAGGAACCTAATTTTTACTGCATCACTTCATTTATCTACAGAACAATATCTATTCAGTTCGTGAAGCCCAGCATGAAGGTCAGGATTCATAAAAGCTATCTTCTTCTTCTTCTTCTTCTTCTTCTTCTCTCTTTCTCTTATCCCATTTCTGTCCCTTTCGTGTGGAAACATTAAGGATTTATATTTTCTCTTTTTTTCATATGTCTTTCACCCGTATATTTTTTGCATAGTTAAAGTGCATATCGAAACGTTACGGCTGTGTTTTTGTTAGTAAAGCTGTTCATACTTTTGTTTTAAACAGTCTTAACATTCTGTTAACATTCTGTTATCACAGTGATTTTGTGTTTATTATATTTAGTTATTGTTCCAGAGGGGATTGGGGGGGGGGGGGCGTAGTGGATGAAAAGAGATAAACGGGGAGGAGGATTGAAAAATTTCTTTCTTTCTTTCTTTCTTTCTAATATTTAGTATTTCTACGCTCATTAAAAAAGAAAGACAAGAAAGTTGAAATAAAAACAAAATATAGGTAAAGGTAATCCTGCCACACACATAGGGATATGGTGTTAGTGCCCATATTTTCCTTGACCTGTCAGCACACTAGAGGGCGATATCACGCCTGGCCCGCCTTTCCTTCCCCAACTCCAGAGGAAGTCGGGTACCCATTTCTACAGCTGGGTGACTGGGGTGCCTCCGACCGGATTCGAACTCCCGACCTTCGCCATGAGAGATCAGTGCACTAACCACTTCGCCACTCAGACACTCAAAAACAAAATATGCAAGCCAGTAACGTCCGTGATCGATAATTACAGGCGTAAAGCCAAGAGTTAACGGCAAGATACAGGACTGGACTCTAAAACTGCCGTCTTTGTCTTAAAAGAAGAACAAGTGAAGGAAAGTCGTATTTATGACCTTTAATTTTATGCTCTGGGAAACCTGAGAAAGGCGAGGTCGGCTGGCGTGAATTTCCTAAATCTCAGCTTAAAAAAGGTACCCCCCCCCCCTTCCACCAACACTGTTTTCATGCCATTAAGGCATATTACGATGTTAGGACCGTGTTTCCAAGACCTTCGTCACATGAAAGTCTGATGTGGTCTGTATCACGCCTGGCCGAAATTACCTTCCCAGATTTCTCTGGTACCCATTTTTAGAGGCTGGGTGGACCCCGGGGCCTTTGGTGTGTACCAGAAAAAAATCCACGGTGGGAGGTTCCTACAGCCAGTAGTTTTGTTTTTTCCCCAGCTTGTTTAAACAAAATGAATCCGTTGATCAATAAATGTTTAAAAAAACAGTATTACTTTTTGAAAAAAACAAAACAGTTCTAGATGAAGTATTATGCTCGGATATTATCAGGGCATATGTTATATTTAAGCAAGCTGGCCTGCGTCCTTGAAGGCGCAGCCATGACCTTGAGTGGCGGCAACAGTTAAACACACATTAGCTTGTTCCGATCAAAATAAGTAAACTTGCAGGTTTTCTCCACATGGTGTTCCTGGAACTGCAGCAACCGACAAGAACGAACTATAAAACAATTTTAAAAAAAATTTAATGTTATAATTTATGAGAAATTTTGAAAAGTACATAATAAAGACATTACATAGCAATGAAGATTTAACAAAAATGAGCCAGGCCACTTGAGAGAACTGGGTCACAAAATTAAGCAACAAAATATATGGAAAATATCTGTTCCTTAAAAAAACATAGATAGGAAACTGTTAAACAGACATTTTGAAATATGTATATGTGTATATATATATATATTTTTATATATATATATTTATATATATATATTATATATATATATATACTATATATATATTTATATATATATATATATATATACAGTTAATCTTCAGAAAATTAAAAAAATTTCAATAACGAAATAGAAAAGAAGACAGAACGTAAGAGAAATTGGAAAGAATAACAGTCTAATATTTGAGACTGACAAATCACATTATCTTAGTCATACTAGTGATAATAATAACAACAATAATAGTAATAGATCTTAATACGGACGGGATTCGCCATAGAATAAAACAGACATAATTTACTGTACGGAATAGGTAAACTAGAAAACTCTACCATGACAGGGGCTTAGAAGCTCTAACATGTGTTAGGCTATTTTAACCTTGAAAAGCAGGTCAGAAAATAAAGACAGACCAATCTCTACACAAATCTTCCGCTCCTAAAGGTCAACACTGCACCATACACATCTGCCCAGTCTACATAAAGGAACATGGCCTCTGCTTACAGAAACACAGGGAAGAAAAGATGTGAAAAGAAAAAGACACAAGCTAAAGATCACGAAAACAAAATATGTTCGACAGGAAATGCTCAGTATAAGCTCATTCAGATATTCCTTTTAACATCATCTACATTTCATTACTTATCTACATTCTTTTACTTATCTACATTCCATTACTTAAATTTTGTACTGCCGTGCCCCCTCTTCCTCAGTTTTTTCCTGTTCATCATAAATTCTCTCCTGACTCTCTCAGATCGTGAGTTTTAGTGTGTGTGTGTGTTGTGTGTGTGTTTTTTTTTTAACAAAATTTTTCTTTATATACAAAGTGATCACAAACTGGAAGTGAGTAAACATCTGGTTTTATGTCCTGACATCCACTTATGTCACTGTGCTGCTCTTTGATTCCAGTTCATATTCTTAATAATTCTCATATCTTTACCATCTGTATTAAGCTTTTTCTGGCATTTGTACCATATCTTCACGTCTAACTCCGTCGACAACTTTCGTGCAATCAATAAAGCATAAGTATACTTTTTTTGTTGCTTCTAGAAGTTGTTCTGTCGCAGTTCTTAACAAGAAAATTGCACACTTGCATTTGTTTTCTTCAACAAAACTACTGTATCCTTCCACAGTTTCTGTTTTTTAAAATCTTATTTCTTATTCTCAGGTTAATGCGTCTTTGCGGTAATTTTCTAACATGGCTCAACAACTGACTGCGCGATGTAGCTCACATTCGGTTGTTCCAGCTTTCTTTGGAGCTGCAATGAAACCGTGTTATTTGGACAGAGCTGATGGTGAATGTCCCCTGTGAAATATCATATTTAGGAGGTTAGTCATTGTTATTTTTTAATGCTGATATCTCCTAGTGCCATGATTATTTCTCTTCTGACGGTGTTTGGTCCTGGTAACTTCTTTATTGCATTTTTCTTCATCAGAACCAGTCAGTCAGTTATTTGCATGTCCTTGCGGAACTTTTGTCTTCCTAACAGCTCTCCTGTAGGCCTCTCAGTTGTAAGCAAGATGCCCTGCTGCTGATGCATCCATTCGCAGTTTGTCAACGATGTCTTGCAGCCATCTTCACGTTAGAACCAACTGCATTAGAATAAAATATAAGAGAGCGGAAAGGTAACTAGCAGTGCGACCTTGGACTCTCGGGGTCGGCAGCTCGAAAACGTTTGGGAATCGTTGATTCTGCTATGTACTTTCAGAATAGTATTCCTTGATCGTTTTTACAAACAAATATTAGAACTGCATTTTGTAATCCTCTTATCCCTTAAGTATTGTTTTCACAGTGGCAGTTTCTAATATTTTTCCTCTATGTATAAAGTAGTTTAGACTGGTATTTCCCGGTCTTATTTTTTCACACACATTAACTTGATAATGGCATTTTCTAATCCTGTTCTGTTTCCATATATATATATATATATATATATATATATACTCTGGACTAGTATTTCCTCATTTAATTTTTCCATTCATACTAATTTCAGAATGGTATTTCCTAATCATTTTTCCCCATACACATTCAATTTAGAATTATATTTCTAATCTTGTTTCCCCAAACATATTAATTTCAGAAATGTATTGCTAATCCTACTTTTCAATGCATATTAAATAGTATTTTCTAATCTAATCAAATAATTTCTAACCAAAGCCATTAGACCAGCATTTGTGAATCATTAATTCTAATAATGTGACAGCAAAAACATAAGCTGTTCTATGCTTTTTCCTGCATCATTAGATAATGTCTGAGTGGCGAGGTGGTTGGTGCACTGGTCTCTCATGGCGAAAGTTGAGGGTTCGAATCCGGCCGGAGGCGCTCTAGTCACCCAGCTGTAGAAATGGGTACCCTACTTCTTTTTGGAGTTGGGGAAGGAAAGGCACCCATATCACTCTCTGGTGTACTGATAGGTCAAGGAAAATATGAGAACTAACACCATATCCCTATGTGCCTCTAAGGCATGACAGGATTACCTTTACCTTTACCTTTTTACCTTATAAGATAATGTTAACATTTTACCCTGTAGGAGACATATTTTGTAACTTCAGTATTATGTTTCTGTTGGTTAATTCATTGGCGTGCTGCTATTTATACGCATCTCTGAATGATATTTGTAAGAGAGATTTAAAAAAAAAGATAATGGGAGTAAGATAAAATAAAGAAACGAGAAACTGACGGCAAGAAAGTAAAAAAAATATGAAATTGTCAAGAATGTTTCTCCAGATTTGAGTGAGTTTTATAACTAAAGTGGATGCAACTTTCAGGACACCTTGTTTATTTTGTCTTTTGTAACAACGAGAGAGCTGGCAAAAACAGTATATTTGATTTATACAAGTTAAAAGAGCACATTGTGTCATAATAAAGCTGGAGTAGCATTAGTATTACATTACATTCAGTAACAAGTCAAATGGCTTGGCCACGTTACCAGCGATAGACAGCTTACCACAGAAAACATTCACGCACAGAATGTTTGATAAACAGAAGAGATAGGTCGACCACGACGGAAGAGAAAAAAAAACCCTAAAAATTCCCATTTATGAAGCAAACCCCAGTCTTATCAAGAAACTTAATTGTCTCGTCAACTTTGTAAGCAGCAGCGTTTCTCGTCTTTTTCGCCCTAGCGGAACCCTTGGAATATTTTCTTTTAATCCACACGGAACTCCTTCAGTGATACGTTCACCGCTGCTCATTCTCTGCTTCCTGTGTCCCTTCTCCTGTTATTTATCTTGCCCCGCCCCACCCCAACCTGATATCACTCCTTCACCATAAAATATACAAATTCTAGTAACATAACTAATATCTTATATCCTTCTCGTGCCGTTAAACGTCACATAGGGCTCGCATGGTTGTTCGCTAAGTTCTCCTGTTTTTCTGCGAGGTTTTCAACCTCATCAAGACTAATTTTGTCTCCCTTAACAATGTCCTCTTTAAAGTTTCGCGTGATCGACATCTTTATCTTCGACCTGTTGTGTTCCAGTTGATAGCTTGTTTTGAGATTCTCTGATTGCTTCCACTGATCACGTGGCCGATATATGTCCATCTCCGTTTTCCATGTCGATATCTCCTAGTTCCATGCTCATTTCTCTAATATAGACAGAAAAAAAATGTTTTCCCTTTTGGTTTATCCAGTAGAGGCTCCTGCCACTGAAAAGAATAATAATAAATGTATAGTACACAAAATTGTTTATCAAGTATGACTTGCTGTATATTATACTTGCTGTATATGTTATATGAAAGAGTGGGTTTTTATTTTCCTAGTGCAGAACTAACAATGACTTTTTAACCAACCTGTCTTAGACCAAAACAAACCATTCTGGCTGAGTCCAAGGGTTCGACAAGAGGTGCGTATGAGGGATTTTTCAGTCACGAACCCTGGCGGAACCCCTGCAGATTTAGAAACCCTGCTCTGTAAGGTATATAAGGAAGGGGATAATACAAGATATGGTAAATAAAACTAAAAAATAGACAAGAAATCATAGTTACTCCAGTCAAAATCTAACAACTGGAACCCGCTGAACTTTTATTATTATTAGTTTTTAATTTCCTTTTTGTGGTAGTGTGTTCTTTCCTTTTCATAATCATTTCTTGAAAGAACTTTCTTCTCTTTAAATCACAGTCGGTTTATTTCCCCTCTTTGTGATTATTTTTTGTTGTTTTGCTAACTAAGGCGAATATATGAATATAATATACTTTCTTGACAAATAAAGCTGTTATTACTATGCTTTAAAATCATCCACTCGTGGAGAAATCAGAGAAGTTTCGTATTTTTATCTTTTCTTTAACTTTATTGCTGTTAAACAGTTTCATTGTGGTAAAACTGGATGCATAGTCGCTCGTGCCAACGAGTTAACTCTTTCCTACCCTTAATCGAATATTTCGTAGACATGCATATCATGGTGTGGTTACCACAGTCTAACTAAGGAAGATTAAGAAGAAGTTTATTCGAAGAGAATGGGTCAACCTGCTGGGACTGATATGTGAGGGGATTAACTTGGATCTTCTGTCGAGGGCACACATGTGTAAGGAATTGAGTTGCTGATAAACTGGCTGTCAGTCAGTCATTTGCTGCCCCTTGCGGAACTTTGCCTCCCTAACAGCTCTCTTGTAGGTTTCTCGGTTGTAAGGAAGATGGCCTACTGTTGATGCATCCATTTGCAGATTATCACCGATGTCTTGCAGTCATCTTCACCTTGATCTTCCTCTCTTTCTTTTTCCTATTATTTATCCTTCCAAGACGGTCTTCTCTAAATTCACATGACATTTAATGTGTCCAAAATATTTAAGTTTTCTCTGTTTAATCCTCTTTACTAGCAAATCTTCTTCAATATTAAGTTCTTGTAGTGATGGATATATTTATCTTCGACCTGTTGTGTTCCAGTTGATAGCTTGTTTTGAGATTCTCTGATTGCTTCCACTGATCACGTGGCCGATATATGTCCATCTCCGTTTTCCATGTCGATATCTCCTAGTTCCATGCTCATTTCTCTAATATAGACAGAAAAAAAATGTTTTCCCTTTTGGTTTATCCAGTAGAGGCTCCTGCCACTGAAAAGAATAATAATAAATGTATAGTACACAAAATTGTTTATCAAGTATGACTTGCTGTATATTATACTTGCTGTATATGTTATATGAAAGAGTGGGTTTTTATTTTCCTAGTGCAGAACTAACAATGACTTTTTAACCAACCTGTCTTAGACCAAAACAAACCATTCTGGCTGAGTCCAAGGGTTCGACAAGAGGTGCGTATGAGGGATTTTTCAGTCACGAACCCTGGCGGAACCCCTGCAGATTTAGAAACCCTGCTCTGTAAGGTATATAAGGAAGGGGATAATACAAGATATGGTAAATAAAACTAAAAAATAGACAAGAAATCATAGTTACTCCAGTCAAAATCTAACAACTGGAACCCGCTGAACTTTTATTATTATTAGTTTTTAATTTCCTTTTTGTGGTAGTGTGTTCTTTCCTTTTCATAATCATTTCTTGAAAGAACTTTCTTCTCTTTAAATCACAGTCGGTTTATTTCCCCTCTTTGTGATTATTTTTTGTTGTTTTGCTAACTAAGGCGAATATATGAATATAATATACTTTCTTGACAAATAAAGCTGTTATTACTATGCTTTAAAATCATCCACTCGTGGAGAAATCAGAGAAGTTTCGTATTTTTATCTTTTCTTTAACTTTATTGCTGTTAAACAGTTTCATTGTGGTAAAACTGGATGCATAGTCGCTCGTGCCAACGAGTTAACTCTTTCCTACCCTTAATCGAATATTTCGTAGACATGCATATCATGGTGTGGTTACCACAGTCTAACTAAGGAAGATTAAGAAGAAGTTTATTCGAAGAGAATGGGTCAACCTGCTGGGACTGATATGTGAGGGGATTAACTTGGATCTTCTGTCGAGGGCACACATGTGTAAGGAATTGAGTTGCTGATAAACTGGCTGTCAGTCAGTCATTTGCTGCCCCTTGCGGAACTTTGCCTCCCTAACAGCTCTCTTGTAGGTTTCTCGGTTGTAAGGAAGATGGCCTACTGTTGATGCATCCATTTGCAGATTATCACCGATGTCTTGCAGTCATCTTCACCTTGATCTTCCTCTCTTTCTTTTTCCTATTATTTATCCTTCCAAGACGGTCTTCTCTAAATTCACATGACATTTAATGTGTCCAAAATATTTAAGTTTTCTCTGTTTAATCCTCTTTACTAGCAAATCTTCTTCAATATTAAGTTCTTGTAGTGATGGATATATTTGTTCTTTTTTGTGTCCATGATATTTGAAGAACTCATCTGTGGCATTTACATTCAAAGGCATTTATATGTTTCTCAGTTGTTTTGTTAAGTGTCCAGGTCTCACAGGCATATGTAGCGATAGGAAAGATGGATGCCCTTAAAAATATTATTTATGTAAATAAGACTGGCTGGCTAGGCTGAGAATGGATAAGGAAGACATTGCGAAGGCCGTATAAAGCAGTTTTCTGGAGGATGAGGAGAGTATGGACAATATGCATAAACAAAGTTTGATGAAGATAGGAGAGAGCATGGGTGCTTGAAAAAAATCTGAACTAACTGGAAGAAAACGTATAATAACCAACCAACATCTGACAGGAACTAAGTGGAAGAAAACATATAATAACCAACCAACATCTGACAGGAACTAAGTGGAAGAAAACGTATAATAACCAACCAACATCTGACAGGAACTAAGTGGAAGAAAACATATAATAACCAACCAACATCTGACAGGAACTAAGTGGAAGAAAACTTATAATAACCAACCAACATCTGACAGGAACTAAGTGGAAGAAAACATATAATAACCAACCAACAGATGACAGGAGCTAACTGAAAGAAAACATATAATAACCAACCAACATCTGACAGGAACTAAGTGGAAGAAAACGTATAATAACCAACCAACATCTGACAGGAACTAAGTGGAAGAAAACATATAATAACCAACCAACATCAGACAGGAACTAAGTGGAAGAAAACATATAATAACCAACCAACATCTGACAGGAACTAAGTGGAAGAAAACATATAATAACCAACCAACATCAGACAGGAACTAAGTGGAAGAAAACATATAATAACCAACCAACATCTGACAGGAACTAAGTGGAAGAAAACGTATAATAACCAACCAACATCTGACAGGAACTAAGTGGAAGAAAACGTATAATAACCAACCAACATCTGACAGGAACTAAGTGGAAGAAAACATATAATAACCAACCAACATCAGACAGGAACTAAGTGGAAGAAAACATATAATAACCAACCAACATCTGACAGGAACTAAGTGGAAGAAAACGTATAATAACCAACCAACATCTGACAGGAACTAAATGGAAGAAAACGTATAATAACCAACCAACATCTGACAGGAACTAAGTGGAAGAAAACGTATAATAACCAACCAACATCTGACAGGAACTAAGTGGAAGAAAACATATAATAACCAACCAACATCAGACAGGAACTAAGTGGAAGAAAACATAATAACCAACCAACATCTGACAGGAACTAAGTGGAAGAAAACGTATAATAACCAACCAACATCTGACAGGAACTAAGTGGAAGAAAACTTATAATAACCAACCAACATCTGAAGGGAACTAGTAGCAGACTGACTCTTCGGTGGATGTTGGAGTATGAGGCGGAGTGTCCTGAGCGCGAAGATGCCGGATTCAAAATTCTGAAATACGAGTATGTGTCCAATATTGTGTCAGTGTAGACTACCCCCCGGGCCATACATGATCCTTTGTTGACTACAGTTTTGAGACCGCTTTAGCAGAAGTTGCTAGAGTGTTGTTGGCAATACTCTATTTCTTCAAGGTCTCAAATTCGAAATTTCTTGTTATTTGGATAAGCATTTCAAAGCGTATTCTTTGATATTTATTAAATAAAGCACTTTTAACACGTATGTGGTCATCTTGTTAACATATCTGTAATAAGTTGCTCATCTGGGATTTATGTCTGAGATATTAAGGGAGAACTTTACGAAAAGTCTGTGCTCAGAATTGAAAAAGAAACTAGCGTGTTTTGTTCCCAGTAACGTTTTGATGTCCTATCTCAAAGTAATGAAATCCACGTTTTTTACAAACGTGTAGGTAGTAAAATCTACTATATATCAACGTCCAACTTTATTACCCTATATAGTTCCGTTTAGTCTTTATGTTGGTTTACCTCCCTTGTAATGGTTGCCAACAAAGGCCGTGCAACAGACCCAGCTTCTAACAAAGATGACAACACGAAATACAGGGAGATTGAGATGACTTCTAGGAGAATTTTATTCGTTCAGAATAATTCTCTCTAATCTATTCTGTCCCTTCAGTGCGCCTATGGGAACGCCTGTGTTAAGAACACACTTATCTTAATATAGTCTTTGTGAAACGGGGAACGTTAGATCTGATTGTTTAAAAAACTCTGACCTACTCCTGTAGCCCAAAAACCTGTAGCAACCAACACTATTTGTTATTGTTATAAAATATAATGTCACCCTTGTCTGAGTGGCGAAGTGGTTAGTGCACTGGTCTCTCATGGCGAAGGTCGGGGGTTCGAATCCGGCCGGGGGCACCCCAGTCACTCAGCTGTAGAAATGGGTACCCGACCTCTTCTGGAGTTAGGGAAGGAAAGATGGTCAGGCATTATACTGACCGTATCACCTTATAGTGTGCTGACAGGTCAAGGAAAATATGGGCACTAACACCATATCTCTATGTGCCTCTAAGGCATGACAGGATTACCTTTACCTTTTTTTTACCTTATAAGGTAGAATTTTTAATTTGTAGGGAACAGAACTTTCTGTAAAAGAAAGAGGGAACATAGAACTGAGAAATCTGCTAATAACCTCTTGTTAATTATAGGAGTATCAGACAACTCAGACAAAATGCTATATATGCTAAGAAAACCCACTCGCCTGTGGGAAAAATGACAAGCACAAATACCCCTCCTAGGATAAAACGCCCTCCAGCTTTTGACATTGTCAATAGGTGGAGCTGAGATCTTGGCCTGGGCAGCACTAGGCTGTTCGGGATGGTGGATGGATGGGGACACAGAGATCACCTGCGGGGATGGGGAAAGTCTGATGGAAATCGACGAGGCCAGGACGTGGCAAGCCTATGGGTCCCTACAACAATGGCTATTAGAATGAGGAAAACAAAGCAACCAGCAGACTATAGGTGGCGGGGAAAGGACATCCCAAAGTCGGAGTGTCTCTGTGAAACTGTCTCAAAGCCGTCGGACGGGCCGGTGTTGCACTCGAAGTCTGATCTTATCTTCTCACTGGAAAGGCCTCCTGGGTATGAAAGAGAGACTTAGGACAAAAGCACCAACATGAAACTGTCAGAAACAACAAGTAAACCATTCGAGCCGGACGTCGGCTCGTAAAAGGTCCTCGCCAGGTGGTTCGCCCCCACTCCCCAGCTACCTTGAGCGAAAAATCAGCTACGATGGGCACTCTAAAATTTCTTCAAATCAATTTTTCTGGACTTAGGCCAAAGGCCTCAGAATTAAGCCAACAGCTGAAAAAAGTCAACATCCATAATACGATCATATAAGAAACCCTTCTATATGGAAAAGATCACTCAGTGCCTGGATATACCATGTACAAATGTGAATGCGGTAAGTGCAGGGGTATTGCCACACTCTTGAGAAATGACATCCAAGGAGAAGTTAAAAACAGAAAATACAATGAGAATGATATCCAGGAGATAACAGTATGGCATGATGGACTTCGGTACACTCTGTATAATGTTTATTGTCCCCCACATTCTAAAAGTAAAGTCGACATTCACAGCACAGACATGCAGAAAACTGTCATTGCAGGAGATTTTAATGCACATCAACCATCACTAGGATATAAAGACCGAAACTCTGTGGGAAACAACATTGAAGAGCTATGCAACACCAGCAAAATGATAATATTGCAAGACTCTTCCTCCCCACCAACACTCCTCCTTTCCACCAACACTCCTACACAGAGCCACTGGATGCACATACAGACCTGACCTCATTCACAATGATTGTACTCTGAGAGTGCTTGATGACATAGGAAGCGACCATCGCCCCATTCTTCTACAAATTTCTCAAACACGAAGTCAGAGACCACACAAACCCCCCTCGCTGGACTGGAATTATAGAAAAAAGGCTTGGAAAAATTCAGAACACAAACAGATGAAAACCTATCAACATTAAATGACAACACAAACATTGACACACTCTACACCAACATAATCCAGGCCATACTTTTGGAGTAGCCTACAAAACAATCCCCCGAGGATGCAGAAAGAAATATAGCCCCTTCTGGACAAAATCTCTGGAAAACTTAGTCAAAAAAAAAGAAGAGCAGCCAGGCAGAATGCAGGAAAAACCCTACTCCAGAAAACAGAATAGAGTACAATAAACTAACAGCTAAAGTAAGATTCGAAACTAAAATACAGCAAAGAAAGAGAAGTGGTTAAGCACATGCAGCAATCTCAACCTAGGAACTGAGGGAAAGAAGGCTTGGAAACCCTTAGGTAACATGTCAGGAAAAAACAAACAAACTAACCCTAAACCAATGCGAATCTCTGGTCGAGTCCTCTCAAGTGACTCAGACAAAGCCAGTACTTTTAACAAATTCTTTGCTGCCACCAACAGGAAAGTACTTGACAAGGAGCTGTGAAAAGTTCTGAGAAGTAAAGAGAAATCTAGCTTGGCTTTTTGAGGAAAACTTTACCATCCATGAACTCCAGAGTGCTATGGATAAGCTACAGCTAAGAAAAGCACCCAGACCAGACAAAATATCAAATGAAATGATCCTTCATCTGGGCCCTGTAGGAAAGTCCACATTGCTCAACTTCATTAACAATACCTAGCAAAGTGGAGTACTACCAAAATCTTGGATGTCAGCCATAGTTAGACCTATCCCGAGAAAAGGAAAGCCAGAAGATGACCTAAAAAGCTTTAGACCAACCTCTCTGACTTCCAACATTGGTAGGCTAGCAGAACGAATGCTTATAAATAGGCTGTACTGGTATGTAGACAATGACTTGGAAGGTACCAAGTGCACGTGCGGTTGTTAAAGCTTTTTTTTTAAAATTGTATCCCCTATAGTAAGCTAATTATCCAAAATGAAAGATATATATGAAAAGATTTATTTTATAAATTGTTCTGTATTTACGTTACTTATAAAAAACATTTCGTATTCAGATTAGTTTTTATAGAAAACAGGCTGAATTCTTTCCAGACTAAATGTTTACGAAACGATAGAAGAATATTTTGGCCAAATACCATAAGAAATAACATCTTGTTGGCAGAAATACAGATAAAGCCATTGACAGCAATTATTGAGGAAAGACGCTGGCGATAGTTAGAGCATGTACTCCGAATGACAACTCACTACCAAAAATAGCACAAAGATGGACATCACAGGGGAACAGAAGTAAGGGTAGACCAAAGGAGACATGGAGAAGAACAACAGAGAGATTGTAGAGCAATAGAGAGCTCGCTTGGGCAAGAGCGGAAAAAAAGGCAAAGGACAGGCTGTTGTGCAAAATTTTTGTGGATGCCCTATGTACCTTGGGCACTTAAGGTTCAGAGAGAGAGAGAGAGAGAAAGAGAGAGAGAGAGAGAGAGATAGAGAGAGAGAGAGATTAATTTTTAAATAAATTAATAGCCATTATATTGGCACTTTTCGTGTAAGGAGACGGTTTTAAAGCGGACAGATATCATCTATTGTGGCAAACATCATCTTAATGAGCAGCTCGTATCATGGCTGATTTCGCCAGTGTGAACTTGCACTGTCGACCACGCCATGGCAACAGCAAGCAATATTTTTGTTTGGAAGGTCCCGATTCTTTGCGCTTTCATTTTCTAATTTCATTTTTGATCCTCATTTCATTCTGAAGTGAAGCTACGCCCTTGAGCAGAGTTTGATCTCCTCATTAACTCGGTCTTCCGTAATTTCACCACAATACTTATTAACTGATAAAAAAAAATTTACTCCTCATGATGAGGTACGAATATTTTGATATCTTGGTTTAGGTCCACCACGTGGCCTCCTTACCGCCATAAGTTTGTCTTACAAAGCCTCTTTTGGAATACGGCAGCCACCCATTTTTGTTGCGCGTACTAGTCATCTCAGTCTCCTTGTACTTAGTGTTGTCATCTTTGATGGAAGCTGGGTCTGTTGCACGGCCTTTGTTAGCAACCATTACAAGGGAGGTAAAGCAACATAAAGACTAAACGGAACTGTATAGGGTAATAAAGTTGGACGTTGATATAAAGTACATTTTACTGCCTACACGTGTGTAAAAAACATAAAGGAAAATAGATAAATTCTGTTCAGTGATGCCATTGCTAGTTTTGTCGAGGAAGATAAACTCAAATCACTTCTTTGAGAAAGGACGGACGGGGAGAGAGAGACACACACACACAAACGCCAAAAAAATCTCCCATTCATTCCTTAGTAAAAGAAGAAGACTTCAGAACAACTTAACTACCTCTCTCTTAACAAAAGAGGGAGACTATAGAGCAACTAAACCACTCGTCTCTTAACAAAAGAGGAAGACTACAGAGCAGCTAAACCACTTGTCTCTTAGTAAAAGAGGAAGACCACAGAGCATTTAAGTCACTTGTCTCTTAGCAAAAGATGAAGACTACAGAGCAACTAAACCACCCGTCTCTTAGCAAAAGAGGATGACTAGAGAGCAACTAAACCACTTGTCTCTTAGTAAAAGAGGAAGACTACAGAGCAAATAAAGCACTTGTCTCTTAGTAAAAGAGGAAGACTACAGAGCAAATAAAGCACTTGTCTCTTAGTAAAAGAGGAAGACTACAGAGCAAATAAAGCACTTGTCTCTTAGTAAAAGAGGAAGACTACAGAGCAAATAAAGCTCTTGTCTCTTAGTAAAAGAGGAAGACTACAGAGCAAATAAAGCACTTGTCTCTTAGTAAAAGAGGAAGACTACAGAGCAAATAAAGCACTTGTCTCTTAGTAAAAGAGGAAGACTACAGAGCAAATAAAGCACTTGTCTCTTAGTAAAAGAGGAAGACTACAGAGCAAGTAAACTACCTGTGTCTTAGTAAAAGAGGAAGACTACAGAGCAAGTAAACTACCTGTGTCTTAGTAAAAGAGGAAGACTACAGAGCAAATAAAGCACTTGTCTCTTAGTAAAAGAACAACACTGTAGTGGAGGCGCTTATGTCTCGAAGGACATTAAGCCACCAAACAGGTATGGTATTACTAACAGGGGACAAAGTTTTCATGAAAAATTTATGCGGACAATAACAGACAGCAGCTGTTCCCCCACCCCCACCCCACAGTGTGCCCATTATAAAGCTACACAGAATACAGCAAATCGCGACTTTCAATCTCTGAACAAGGGATTGGAGACTTTAAGTCCATCTACACAAACTGAATACAGTGTAAACACCAATACATGCCTTATTCCTTGGGGAAGGTTGGGGGGGGGGGGTTGTGACCAGCCCCGGAGGATTTTCCTTTTCCTTATTTAACGGATGGGCTTGGAGAGTTTTCCTTTTTTTCCCCTCGTTTTAAGGATGGGCCCAGAAGGCCTCTGGTAAGGGGGAGTCGTGGGGTGGGGGACTCCAGTGAATACGGATTTGAATGGGGAGGTGGGATGGAAGAGATTTTGCTTCGTCCTTTATAATTTCTCTCGGAAGCTCTGCCGAAACAGACTGCAAACTTCAGAACAACATCCTTCAGACTAACCTCTGCAAAAACAGACTGCAAACTTCAGAACAACATCCTTCAGACTAAACTTTGCCAGAACAGACTGCAAACTTCATAACAACATCCTTCAGACTAAACTTTGCCAGAACAGACTGCAAACTTCATAACAACATCCTTCAGACAGATACTCGCTACAAAGACTTAGAAGCCCAAAGACAGCCCCCACGTGACCGCACCCCCTCATACATACGCATACTCTATTAAAAAGGCTTGGATGGAAAAAGCGAGAAACACTAAAATCTCTTGCTCGATGTTATGGAAGGTTCGGTTTCTTTGTCCAGACTGTTGAGTATGTGAAATTGAAGGATAAAGAAAAAGAAGAAGAAGAAGAAGTAGTAGTAGTAGTAGTAGTAGTAGTAGTAGTAGTAGTAGTAGTAGTAGTAGTGAAGAAGAAAAAGGTCGCACATAAAACATAAGCTGTAAAATGTACTAGGGCTACAATTTTTCACTTTTCTGTAAACCAGACGTGTTCTATTTACTCTTTTTTTGCACATTAATTAATAAATAAATAAATAAATAAATAATAATGAAAGTCAAAGCAAACGTATTTGACACAAGGAAACTGAATTCTCAAATGCAAACGAAAGACACATACACAAGAACACACACATACACTCAAAGACGCGTCTACACATATACTGATCTGAAGAGTGGTAACACGAGAGAACACGTGACTTGGATAGTGTCATGGCTACGTGGGGCACATGGCAGCCAGAGGAGGGGGACATCAGATACAAGTAGGGAGATAACTTTATAAACATCAGATACAAGTAGGAAGATAACTTTATAAACATCAGATACAAGTAGGGAGATAACTTTATAAACATCAGATACAAATAGGAAGATAACTTTATAAACATCAGATACAAATAGGAAGATAATTTTATAAACATCAGATACAAATAGGAAGATAACTTTATAAACATCAGATACAAGTGGGAAGATAACTTTATAAACATCAGATACAAGTAGGGAGATAACTTTCTAAACATCAGATACAAATAGGAAGATAACTTTATAAACATCAGATACAAATAGGAAGATAACTTTATAAATATCAGATACAAATATGAATATAACTTTATAAACATCAGATACAAGTAGGGAGATAACTTTATAAACATTCCTATGAAAAGTATGAAATGCCATGATGAAGAACTGATAAAACATCCCAAGTTTTTGATTCGTTTGTATGGAGTTTATTATTATTATTATTATTATTATTATTTGATGTATATCTTACAAAATTTGATTTCATACGCAGATACACATCTTAACAATAACTTTCTTAGTCCTACCGCGAAACTATGGAAGTGCTCAAGTCTTCTATTACTTTGTTTCGTTTATGATGAAAGGGCATATTCTGCATCTATCAGTTTTATTAAAACAGTCATTTTCAAAACAGCTATGGTCTAAAACGATCGAGCAGATCACAGGCCCTGCCCATAACATGACTGACCACGCCCCCTACTGTCACTCGTGCTATGGTCGATGATAGAATTATTTATAAATAAATAAGTGATTGCGTTGATTGGCAATTACCGTTTAATTACCGGTTAAAAAAAAGAGAGAGAAACCAAATCTTTTGGAGATCGTCGGTTACCGTAACCAGTGTATATTATTAAAAACCTGGTAAAAAGAAACGAGCGAAATCTTCTGGAGGATAATCGGGCCAATAAACTGATAATACTTAATTTGTATAAAACCAGTTTTGACTTTGGTTCAGCATGTGAACAATTTGTAAAGATCAAATCTCGCTGCAAATATTAATAACAAAATTTAACACGAACTTTTGCTTTCTGCTGGTGATTGTGTTTTAGTTTACATTTAGAAAAAAAAAGCATAAGGTACCTATTGTTGTAATGAGAAAACCGGTATTTCGGAAATTACTTCATGCAAGCTGAATAACGGGTACAATCATACCGATTTAAAAAAAATACTATCGCAATCGCTGATTGATTATATATTGATTTTTAGGATATTTAAAAGTAATGTTCTATGTGTACTACTGTATGGAAGTGAATGCTGGAAAATCACCAAAACTATAGCAAACAGGCTGAATTCTTTTCAGACTAAATGTTTACGAAGTGTTAGAAGAATATTTGGCCAAACACCATAAGAAATAACATTTTTTCGGCAGAAATGCAGATGAAGCACTGACAGCAATTATTGAGAAAAGACGCTGGCGATGTATGGGACATGTGCTCCGAATGAGTGACGACTCACTATAAAAAATAGCACTAAGATGGACACCACAGGGGAACAGAAATAAGAGTAGACCAAAGGAGACATAGAGAATAACAACAGAGAGATTGTCGAGCAACAGAGGGCTCGCTTGGGCTACAGCCGAAAAAAAGGCAAAAGGCAAGCGTTTGTGGAAAACCCTTGCAGTAGCCCCATGTGCCCTGGTCACTTAAGGTTCAGCGAGAGAGGAGAGAGAGAGAGAGAGAGAGAGAGAGAGAGAGAGATTATTCCAAATAAAAATTAACTGAAAAGCTCACTGCAGAAATGAAGGTGTAGAAGGTGAAGAAAATAAGGAGGAATGAAAATATCCAGGACAGAGCAGCAGAAACTTCTTCTTCTTCTTCTTCTCTTCTTCTTCTTCTTCGTGGGACTGCGAGCTGATATTATTTGCACCCGACGCGGTGAGTATGTTAAGGCCCAGCATCGCGTCTGCTTGACAGCTTGTTACCATGGCTATTTTTTTTTTCAATCCCGAGTGGAGACTGATGCATCAGCAGCAGGCCATCTTGCTTACAACAGAGAGGCTACAGGAGAGCTGCTAGGGAGTCAAAGTTCCGCAAAGGACATGCACATGACTGACTGAACTGAGTGGAGATAACAAAGCAGAAGATGTGCAACGCTTCTTGAGCAGACTCCACCACCATGGGTACTATGAAGACCCCTTCCCCGTTTATCAGGCTAGGCCTGTAACGAAAGGGCATCAACGGAAAGGTGGAACAGGGTCTTGATCAGCTATGGCTAGTCAAGCCTGCACTAATATGTCATTTACAGGGCATTTTCATCGGACAAGTTCATCACCACTAAATATAAATAAATAAATTCAAACTAAAGAAAACCAAAATACAAACTGTAATAAATTATAAAAGACAGCAACTGAAAATTATAAATGAGTGTATAAGAGAACTGTTTAAATTTAAAAAGAACCCCATCAAAACAGTACCTAAGTTCACAGTAGCATATTTGGCCATGGAACCCAACAAAAGTCAAGAATAGGCATTGGAAACTAATAATAGAAATGTAAATCTACGTCAGTCACCCGTGAGCAAGGCAAACCATGTGTAAACATTAACATGAGCGTATAAACACTAGAACAAATGATACAGTTCATATATTTGGGATACATGATATACAGACAATGGAAATCAGAAACGGAAATTAATGGAAGAAATGGAATATTTAAATGTCTTTTCAACAGAGTGAAAAACATTTTTTTCACTTTGAAACATTATTATTATTATTACTATTATTATTATTAAAAAACTGAATACGTGAGAATAGCAAGGCCAAAAAAAAAAAAAGAAGAAAAAAAGACAATCAGATCCAAATAGAAGGTATGAGGATTAAAAGAACAAATTCATATAAATATCTGAGGGCATTATTCAACAAAAATTGGCGAACTACTTTGCGAGCCCTATGTGACGTTTAACGGCACGGGAAGGATATAAGATATAAGATAAGATAAGAAGATTATTCAACAGCTCCAACATTGTGAGAGATGAGATGAGAGCTATGATACAAACAGAAAAAAAAAACAGTTATTTTGACCTTAGGCTCTTGTTGCCGTAAAAAAATGTCCAACAGCAGCAAACTAAACACGTACGAGACCAGATTAGACCAGTTTTCTTGTATGGAACAGAAACACGGAGAACTACAAAACAAGATCAACTACAGATCTTTGAAAACAGAATTTTGAGAAGAATTTTTGGACCAGTTAGAGATCATACATCAAAATAATAGAAAATTAGAAATAACAAAGAAATACACACGCTATTCTAGTCTCCACTTACAACTACCATTATGAAAAAGAACAGACTAAGATGGCTCGGACACTTGGAGAGGATGGACGAGAATAGACAGACAAAAAAAGGCGTATACAGAAGTGATTAACGGAGACAGACCAAGAGGCAGACCGAGACAACGATGGCGTGACAGCCTGGAAGAAGACCTACAAGCCCTTGGGGTGGACAACTGGCAGGAGAAGAGGAAGAACAGAGAGGAATGGAGACAACTGGCAGGAGAAGACTAAGAACAGAGAGGAATGGAGACAACTGGCAGGAGAAGACTAAGAACAGAGAGGAATGGAGACAACTGGTAGGAGAAGACTAAGAACAGAGAGGAATGGAGACAAGTCTTGTCTGCAGCAGTGAGCCACAATGGCTCGGACAAGTGAATGAATGATTATAATTGTCGTGCCGGATATCTTTGGCCATCACGGTTCTCTGTTTTATGCGGTCCTTGGTGTTTCAAACTAGTTCAGATGCTTTTTTTCTATGCCACTTAGTCAGCCCACTGAGCTTCTGTCTTCTCGTGACATGTCTAAGCTATCCAATTTCTATCTTCTCGTGACATATCCAAGTTCTCCAGCTTCTGTCTTATTGTGATATGTCTAAATTCTCCAGCTTCTGTCTTCTTGTGATATGTCTAAACTCTCCAACTTCTGTCTTCTTGTGAAATGTCTAAGCTCTCCAACCTCTGTCTTCTCGTGACATGTTTAAGAAATTTTGACTGTTGTTTCCGTATCATTTCCCCCCCCCAAAAAAAAAAAAATTGGAGCCCCATTATAACTAATCCTACCAGAGGAAATGGCACAAGATGATGATGAATGAAGAACATAAAATAAAATTTTAAAAAAAAGAAGAAACATAAAAAAGACTGACCATTACTGGAAATAAAGATAAAAAGAGATTGCAAAATAAGATGTTTAAAAGTAACAGAAATGTGACTAATTGTGTAAAAATGAACTGATATACAGAGTGTTCCAAAAGTTCTTTTCCACTTTTTCGAAAGCCAATAGAGGAAGACAAATGCAGGCACATGCAGTCACACCTTGTGACTTTTTTCTTGTGGGAGCAGTATAAAGACAATGTTCACGTACCTCCACTTACACTGGATCCGAACGTTCTGAAGCATCGAATCACGGGCGTCATCGCATCTGTTACTCCAGATTTGCTACAATAAGCCTGGGAGACACACGATTATCGCACTGAGTGTGCTGTGTCAACAAGGAGGCTCACAAAATCATCATCATCATCATCATCATCATCATCATCAGTTCTACTAGGTACCAGTATGATTTCAAACCATGTCAGCATCTTGTGTTACTATTCATGTAAATAGAAGTAGAACAACTGAAAGAAAACTTTAATCTAAAATCAGTTTTAAAAAATCAAGTTATATACCCGCAGAATTTGGTTACCACAGACCTTAGGGCCACGGGTACGCGAGTCATGATCCCTGAGTTAATAAGCTAAAGGGTTGTCATTATCGTACTCTGCACAAGGTCTTGTATGCTCCTCTCTTTTCCTTTGAAGGAAGATCTGAGCTAAATGAAAGAACTCCGTAGCACTTGTGAGCACCCTGATGAACAGAAACCAGTAGTGGTTTGGACCAGAACTCGCTACCTGCAGTCTGAGAAGCCACGAAAATCCACCCCCTGCTTTCCCTCATGTTTTCTTATATAATTGATCTAGTTGATTCTTGACAAACAACTGATGCGGTTAGCCTGTGTATGCAGCACTGTAATCCTTCTGCTCTTTTACCTATACTTTTTCCCTTCAGATGCTTTTCAGTGTATTTATTATCAGTTTCCTGAGGAGACTAAAGTACTTGAAATGTTTAGTTCTATTTTTAATTATTTATCTTCTAGAACTGGTTTCAGTTTTTATTTCTTTGGCTTGATTTCCACCTGTTTTACGCATTACATTATATATATTAGGAAGTCTAGAGGTGAAACTATAGTTATCTACGGCTTATAGCGCGGGCTGCTCTGTCAGGTCTGGCGAGCCATAACAACTAAGACCTCGTCCCACTTCTGCGTTGGTGTTACCAGTAAAAGGCTGCCAGACGTTGGCTAATTAGACAAGGATCACAAATGTCCCCATGAGAGTGGACTCTGCTAAAGAAGCATTTGCATTTTTATCTTGCTTTCCAGCTCCACTCCGAATCTGAAAAAAAAAACCAAACCATCTTACACAAAGCGACTGCTATGGCACCTTCACCGCATACACTGTAAAGAACACAGTGTTCCCAGTTGCAGTCAGACAGAACAAGAACGAACGAATGAACAGACTATTTCCGTCAAACATTCTGTCCTTCATCATACAGCTTTCACTCAGTCACAGTTTCATTCAGCATTTGTTAATAAGCATAATAAGCTCGAGGAAACAAATGATTACATAAATACGAGGGGTAGTCAGAAAGTAATGCACGTCATCGTTTTTCTCAGGAGCTGTTTATTTTAAAAAAGCATGAAATTTATACATAATATACATGGATATGTCATGTAAACATCTGTATTACTCAACATAATCCCCATCAACTTGTACGGCTCTACGCCAGCGAGAAACAAGTGCATGTATTCCTAGCCGTACCAGATATTCGCTTGATTATGTAGCCATTTCTTCACTGGATGAATCACTCCTTCGTCATCTTCAAATCTTACCCTTCGGAATGCATCTTTAAGTGGACTAAACAGATGGAAATCAGAGGGTGCCAAATCGAGACTGTAGGGTGGATGGGGTAGTACAGTCCAACCCACTTTGATGATTGCTTCCGGTGTTGCCAGACTTGTGTGAGGGCTCACATTGTCGTGAAGAAGAAGCAGGTCTGTTGGATTCTTGTGCGGCCGAACTCTGCGAAAACGTTAATCGAGTTTTTTTCAATGTCTTAATGTAAGCTTGCGAATTGATTATTATGCTTGGCATAACATCCACAAGAATCACATCTTCAATATCCCAAAAGACAGTGGTCATGACCTTTTCAGCTGAAGGAGTTGTCTTGAATTTCTTTCTTCGTGGTGATTGCGGATGATGGCATACCATTGACTGTCTTTTTGTCTCAGGTTCAAAATGATGTGCCAGGTTTCGTCACCTGTTACGATCTTAGCCAAAAAGTTCTCTCTCTCAGGATAGAAACGCTCCAAAAATTCATAAGAAATTGCTTTCCTTTGCAATCGATGGCTATGTGTGAGACTTTGAGGAACCAGTCTTGCGCAAACTTAGAAAATCCGAGAGCTTTTATAACTGAATTTGCACTATCATTGCTGACGGACAGCTTTAAGGCCAGTTGTTGAATAGTGATACGCCTATCAGTAATAATAATACCCTCAGCGCATTTCAACATTTCTGCCTTGGTGGCGGGATGTCCACAGCGCGGCCGATCATGCAACTCCATATCTCCACTTATTGATTCTTTGATTCTCTGAACCCAGCGATTGACTATACTCCTGTCGACTGCAAAACTTCCATACACATAACATAGACACTTGTGAATATTCACAACAGCTTTCTTCTCTGCAACGAGAAATTCTATCACAATTCGCTGCTTATACCGCAAGTTGCTAACACACTCCATTTCAAAGGTTAGAGCAGCCATATTCTTTGGCCGGTTGCAGTGCAATTTGGTTCACATAATCGGCCATCCCATATTTAAAGTCTGCAAAATTTAATGCCTCTATCTTCATTATTAGCCGAAAAAAAACGATGCGGTGCATTACTTTCTGAACACCCCTCTTAGATAATAAACTTATCTCTTGTCCACACACTCTAGACAAGTCCAAGAACGAGATTTCCCAAGCCACAAATTTCTTGCCCAGTTTCTTCACCACGAAGTTATGTTTTCTTAACGTATAACAAGATGTCACTCGATCAGAGGACAGCACCCAGCAGAATGCACAAAAAGACAGCCGAGCAATTAAAAACATGCCAAAAAAATAAGGAATTAAAATTTTAAAAATTCATCGTGCAATGACACACGTGGTAAAAAGAGAGCGAACTCAGAATAGAAAAGAGAAACTGACATTCTAATATACAAAATAAAAGTACAAAAAAATTCGGTACGGGAAGATACAAAGTACTAAAATATAACTACAAAATTTTAAAATGTACATAAAAAGGGCATGTCTTTTAAGGACATGCATCTTTCAAATCGCAATATATGCCTGTGAGACCTGGACACTCAACAAAACAGCTGAGAAACATATAAATACCTTTGAATGTAAATGCTATAGAAAAGTTCCTCAGATATCATGGACACACAAAAAAAAAACAAATATATCTATGCTACAATACTGAAGAAGGTTGGATAGTAAAGAGAGAAAATTTAAATATTTTGGACATTAAATGTGATGAGAATTTAGAGAAGACCGTCTTGGATAGGTACATAATAGGACAAAGAAAGAGAGGAAGACCAAGGCGAAGACGGCTGCAAGACATAATTGATAATCTGCAAATGGATGCATCAGCAGCAGGGCATCTTGCTTACAACCGAGAGGCCTGCAGGAGAGCTGGCAAAGTACCGCAAGGGACATGCAAATTACTGACTGACTGACATAAAGAAGGGAAGTAATAAAATGAAATACAAACACTAGAATATGCAAAAAATAAAGGTCGAGAAGAAATTGAAACAATAATGCGCAAAGAAAAAAGGAAACAGTGAAATAAAAATAATGAATAGGTAAATAACTGAAAGAAGGAAAGGGGGGAAAGTAAAGGAGTAAAATACAAAGAAGAAATAAAGTAAAATGTAGGAAGATCACAAATAGTAATCTCCTAGCGGTTTCTAAGAAAGTTTCGTTTCGTTTCGTTGTTTGGAATGACTTAATCGCGTTTCAGGATATCCTATATGCGTTCGGTCGGCCGTTTCAGTTAGGGCCTGGGAAAAGTGTGTCGGAGTTAGTACAGACATTACAGGCACCGGCCTCAAGTGCCATGGCAGATTTTTCCTAGAAGCTTGTCCGGGCAGCCTACTCTTCTTGCGATTTCCAACTGACACGAGATTTTTAAAGTGCGCGACAATGCACACTAAGTTCAGCCCCACTACCTAGAGACCAGGGGAGTTTATTGTTGGAGTTTTTGACGAGAAACTTTTCTTGTAGGATTTGAACCTGCGACCTCAGACACACGAAGCGAACATCAAGCAATCTTTCTAAGAAAGAAAATGCAGGAAAGAACCATCACTCCAAAAGATGTAAATAGTCTGTTACCTGAAAACACCGAATGAACAATCATTAGATGACCTCTTCAAGAGTGAGAAAAACTATGTCCTCTCTAAACAGTTTTCGGTATTATGAGTTTTCTCGCTCATTCCCCAAATCCAGCGTCAAATTCTAAAGTCATTTTCCTACATCCAAGCAGGTGAAGGAACTCACTTGTGTTTTGTTTAGCACTTTTCATCTCAGAGATCGGTTTTGAAGCAGGCAGATATCAACTTTCTGGGTCATGTCAAGCAGCTATCTTCCTGACTGACTGCCCTAGTTGGATTTGCATAATCGACCGTAGTAACAGCAAATGATTGCCTTGCAAGGTCCAGATTCTGTGCGCTTGCATCTTCAAATTTTGTCCTTATTTTCTCATCAAATGATGATGCTCCCTTGAACAGAGTTGCTCTAGATTGTGACTAGATATTTCGCAAGTTCTCCCCGGATCTTGTAGATGATGGTTTTTTTTAAAAATTGCATTGTAACTGTAACTCGCATTGATCACTTACAAATGTTTTTAGATCTCAGTTTAGAATTACCATGCAGCCTTCTTCTGTCCATAATTTGACCATACAAAACCTGCTTCGGAAAACTGCTGCAATCAATTCTCCTTACGCGTCCCAGCCATCTCTATCTGCCGCTGCTTAATGTCACCACTGAGGGGAACTTAGCACGCTGTAGAATCTCCGAGTTGGTCACTTCGTCTTGCCGCTTGATGGTCATTATTCTGCGAAGGCAGTAAAGATGGGAAACTGTGCTGTTCACATTTCAGATCGGCACATGAGAGTGCTAAGCACACAGGTCTGATAAATCAGAGCATCTGTCTTCAACGTTAAACTTCTGTTGTTCGATACCCTTTTCCTTAGTTTGTCAGTTTCTCTCTCTGTATATATATATATATATATATATATATATATATATATATATATATATAAAATACACACATGCACACACTTCCCTGAAGTTATGCCAGTAATGCGCTCCTAAAAATACGCCTTAAATAAAAATCGGCGACAAATTAATTCCCAATGGTACTAAGTTAATGGGCACGGCTTCCAGATGTCCACAAATGTATATTATTTATTTTCGGTAATGCATATTACTTTATGTTTTTTTTAACTAATCAATATAATATTAACTTGCTATTTTAATATACAAAATACATAACATATTACTTATTCATAGCGGAAGTCGGTGATGGAAGTTTGTATAGCGCCAATGTGCTGAACTCTTTCAGCTGTGGAACTGGATACAACTTCGACGTCCCTGTTGAGGGTCTTGAAGGACGAACCTGAGCGTAGTCCATCTTCTTTAAAATATGAATCCCGAGTTGTTTATTTTCCTTCTCCTTAAAATGCTATAACGTCATTCAAACTCGAGGTAATTTCACACTCAGTCATGGTTAGTTCTACACCAATTCTCAGTCACAGAGTATGCACCGGCAAAAATCCGTTTAAGGACGAAAGTTTTCATTATCTTCACAACACAGTTTGGTCAATCTTTTTTTTCTCCCCCCCCCCCCCCTCCCTCTCTCCTTATATATCCAAGTACTCCATCAAATCTGCCAACTCTTCAGTAAAAATGTCGTTTTTTCTCTTCTTCTCATATCATCAGTCAGTTCCAAAGTGTCATCTTCTGCAACCACATCTTCTCTTTGCAACTTTGAAACTTCTTATATGACTGCAAAACTCTCCTCTGAGTCGATCCAGATCTTTCAAAGTCGTTCAATGACTCTGGTAGTTCCTTCCAAACTGCATTTCAGCAGTGACCATTTCCCAGACGATCTTAAATGAAATGGATGGCCTTAAAGATGCTAAATCATCATCATCATCATCATCATCATCATCATCATCATCATCATCATCGCCTTTCACTTCATTGATAACATAGGCCACGGATAAGGGCTCTCCAGTCGCCCCTGTTTTTGGAATTATTCTCTGTTTCCTTCCATGTGTATCCCTTGTCTCTGAGCACTGTCATAATTTCTCTTTTCCAAGTAAGTCTAGGTCTTCCTTGCTTTTTATTTCCTTGAGGATTCCATGTCAGTGCTTGTCTTGCTATTCTGGTTTCGGGTTTCCCTAGAGCGTAGCCAATAAAGATGTTAAATGACCGCCGGTAATCTTTTACGGTCATAGCATGGTCTGTATCTAACACACCGACCATTCCCTTCAAGAATTCCCGTATTTCATATGCTTTAAAAGTTGCTATTACGCCCTGGTCCATCGTCTGTAGAACTGATGTGTTTGGAGGCAGGG
This sequence comes from Achatina immaculata, assembly GCA_009760885.1. Lineage (NCBI taxonomy): Eukaryota > Metazoa > Mollusca > Gastropoda > Stylommatophora > Achatinidae > Lissachatina > Lissachatina immaculata. The sequence goes on from CM019696.1 coordinate 11,403,775, forward strand.
GTTTGTTGTTCACTTGGTTCTCGGTATCATCGCGAACGAGGTAATCCCATAATCGCTCTACCGCCTGTGCCAGCGAGTATCGCGCAGGTTGTTCATCGACGGCTTCTTGTATTAGTTCTTGAGGTGGACGCAGTTTTAGAAACTACAACAATCCAAAGACGAAACTAGTCAGTTTGGACGCATGTAAACTACTTTTACTGTAACCGTCATCTGAACTTCAACAGATTCGGAGTATGACCCAAAACAAGAATAACTTTGGGCAGAAAACCATTCTCATTCCGAAAGTTGTACACAACAGTGCAGAGATAATTTGTGAACCAACCCAAAAACAATTCTTGTGTGACCCACGCAGCATTTTTTGTTGTTATTGTTGTTGTTATTGTTGTTGTTTTTGTTGTTGTTCGACTTCCAATAGTCAGTTGGCTTAGCTTATTTAACCCTTTCAGTGCACGGGCTCTTCCCGAGTGCTAGTCTAACATAAGAGGATGTAGCATGGCCTTGCAAGTAGTGATTATAGCTGTTATTATTATTATTAATGAATATGATTATGAAACAAATACTGTGAACAAAATAGTAACATCGAATAAGTAAAGTAAAGGTAATCCTGTCATGCCTTAGAGGCGCATAGGGATATGCTGTTAGTGCCCATATTTTCCTTGACCTGTCAGCACACTAGGGGGTGATATAGTTAGTATCATTCCTGACCGCCTTTCCTTCCCCAACCTCAGAAGATATCGGGTACCCATTTCTATAGCTGAGTGACTGGGGTGCCTCCGGTCAGATTCGAACCCCCGACCTTCGCCATGAGAGACCAGTGCACTAACCACTTCGGCACTCAGGCACCTAACATCGAATAGCGACATAGAAAAGTAGATAGGAAAGGAAGAGAAAGATATAAAACTTCCATGACACTAGAACAAGACGCGGACAAAAGTAAACAGTGGAAACAGTGAATATAAAAAAGACGAGACTCAGTGACGCTGAGATATAGGTAATACAAAGGAGGGACGCCAGAAAGTAGGATCGGCCAGTAATTACAAAGCGGTGACTGGACGTTGACACGTGTAAACAAAATAGAAAAGACGAAAAGAAAAAGCAGAAAGAATGAAAAGCGCTAACACAATAAAACCTCCGACATTAAAGAGCAAGATAATGACTTAGGTAAATAACAGTTATATAGACGGAGTTGACACGTTTGACACCTACTAGTGTTAGGATGCTATTAAGACGCTATTGCACACGGTTTTCAAATAAAGGAGTGACCAACTCGGCCAGCTGACCAATTAAATATTTAGAGGTGTGACCTATTGGACAGTTGACTTACCACATATAGGTCACGGGGCAGTTTGAATGACGGACAGTCATGGGAACCAGTGGACATCTGAAGGTGAAGCCAAAATATTTACTGGTTAATCCGTCATACTTGATTTGAAGATAAAAAGACGAGTAGAGAGACAGGAGGAACGAAGAAGTACGGAAGTACAGGAGAGAGGAGACAGAGGAGGAAGATCGTCAAAACACCGTCGGTCCGGCAAGTAGCGACTGACCAGGACTGCAAGAAAGGTGGTCAGTGCACGTGGACAGTCAAGAGTGAAGAAGGAAGGTCCGATCAGAACAGCCGAGAAGCCATCAGATGAGAGATAAGAACAAAAGTCCAGAGAAGAGGCAAGTAGACTTTGCTCGTTGGTACACTGTGATTGAGAGAGGGAGCCGGAAGACGGAGGAACAAGGACGGTCAGTGAATAGAAACCGGTCCAGACGTCAAAGTAAGGAGCACGAGAAGGACAGACAATCAGAGAAGAACAGCAGAAGGAGAACACACACCAGAGAAGACACGAGAGAGAATGAAGACGTAGGTAACGACAGATGGAACAGATGGACAATTAGAGCAACAGATACTCAGGAAAAGCAGTTTTGAAGAAGTAGTTTTAGGACAGACTGAATCTGTGTTTCAAGCGATTCAAGTGATTACGAGGAACTGATACTTTTGAAACTTCGAGTACAGTGATTTAGTCGTGTAACTGATTGACCACGTGTTGCAGATCTGATATAAAACAGAGTTTAGAATCGTCCTAGTATCATGTGTAGAATATTGTGAAGTTGAGAACAACGAGAAATGCTACATGTAGAATATGATAGTTTGATATTGTGAACAAATTATTAAGTTATTCAATCCAAGTGATGCTGTCGACAATATATCTTGAACTTATTTGTCTAAATTAAATAATGCAGTGAACATTTAATCGGTCTTAGTCTAGTCGAGTGAAACTTTAATATTCTTGAAACCTCGAGGTGTTATGATCAGAGAACCAAAGAACACTTCTACTATCGGTCGTTAAAAGAAGAATACACAATCTTCAATATTAAGAGGAAAAGAGTACTCCAGTGCTACATTAAGCCAATTTTATTTTACGGATGTGAGGCATTGTCAGTCACTAATCAAGTACAACGCCCAACTGGAAGCCATTGAAATGTGGTTCCTTAGAAGAATGCTAAGAATACCGCGGACAGCAAAGAGTAGGCTCCAAGAGAGGCTGGAGAGACAACACAAACAGTGACAAAAGCCAGGAGAAGACAATCCAAATTCTCAGGACCTTCTACACCGAGGCAAGCTAGAATATACAAGAAAGATAGAAGGCAAAAGAGACGAAGGTAAACAGAGAAAATGCTGGACAGACTAACAAGATGACACGATAGAGAAGGCCAGCACTGCCCACAATCAGCACTCGGAGCGAGAATTGTGGAAAAACATGAGAGCCAATGCCAGTCGGCAGGGCAACAGATAAATAAGCTAACATTGGCAGGGCAACAGATAGATATGCTAACATTGGCAGGGCAACAGATAGATATGCTAACATTGGCAGGGCAACAGATAGATAGGCTGATATCGGCAGGGCAACAGATAGATAAGCTAACATTGGCAGGGCAACAGATAGATATGCTAACATTGGCAGGGCAACAGATAGATATGCTAACATTGTCAGGGCAACAGATAGATATGCTAACATCGGCAGGGCAACAGATAGATAAGCTAACATCGGCAGGGCAACAGATAGATATGCTAACATTGGCAGGGCAACAGATAAATATGCTAACATTGGCAGGGCAACAGATAGATAAGCTAACATTGGCAGGGCAACAGATAGATATGCTAACATTGGCAGGGCAACAGATAAATATGCTAACATTGGCAGGGCAACAGATAAATATGCTAACATTGGCAGGGCAACAGATAGATAAGCTAACATCGGCAGGGCAACAGATAGATATGCTAACATCGGCAGGGCAACAGATAGATATGCTAACATTGACAGGGCAACAGATAGATATGCTAACATTAGCAGGGCAACAGATAGATATGCTAACATCGGCAGGGCAACAGATAGATATGCTAACATCGGCAGGGCAACAGATAGATATGCTAACATCGGCAGGGCAACAGATAGATATGCTAACATCGGCAGGGCAACAGATAGATAAGCTAACATCGGCAGGGCAACAGACAGATAGGCTAACATCGGCAGGGCAACAGATAGATAGGCTGATATCGGCAGGGCCATAGATAGATATACTAATATCGGCAGGAGTGGTTGTCTGTTCTTGGCATTTTTAAATCTTCGTGTAGACTTTTCTTCAATGGTAATGAAGGTTCTTGAAGGCAATTTCTTCTAATATAACCCTGCTTTGTCTACTTTAAAAAAATAAGACATTTCCAATATAACCCTACTTCGTCCAAATTAAAATTAAGGCTCTTCCAATATAACCCTGGTTCGCCTACATTAAAAATAAGACAATTCCAATACAACCCTACTTCGTCTACATTAAAAATAAGACTCTTCCAATATAACCCTACTTCGCCTACTTTAAAAATAAGACCCTTTCAAAACAACCCTGATTCGTCTACATTAAAAATAATACCCTAATGATTTCACAACGTTGTACAGTTGGAGTTCTACAGGGAATTCTTTCGCTGCTTTGGTATCTATACCTGCTGCCTCACAAGTTATCTTAACACTAGAACACCAAGCGCTTCTGTTACAGCCTGCAGTCCAGCCCTTACTACATGTAAATGCTTCATTCCAACCCTCTTTTCTCCTTCAGTAACACACGGATATTCTTCGAAAAAAGCACTTTTGTGAGACGTGAGAGAAAAAGAATCACAAGAGAATTACCTGGGATTCGATCAGGGATTCCGGTAGGACGAGCAGCCGTCTAGCCACGAGAGAACAACGTACTATCGGGTTAGCCAACTAGCACCTCCCCCCTCCCACAAAAAAGGTGTATTATTTACGTACTCTTTAGTAACTGTTCAGTAGACACGAGGGATCGTGACACCCATAAAGAAACGAGGTCGTGACACAGAAATTCCAGAGCTTAGATTCAGTTTCTCTAGCTGGTACCAACTTTTTAAACAAACATACACACGGTCTCCTGCCGTGTCTGGTGCAAACTTGAACAACAATAACAAACGAGCGAATACATATTACATGAAGTTAGTTTCAGGTACAGTTTTAAGGAACATGTTTTTATAAACATGAAACTACGAGGCTTTGGTACGGTAAAGTAAGAGAACACAGTTTTGTAGGATTAGACCTCTCTCTCTCTCACGTTTCACTAAAGTGCTTTGTCTACGATTTTTTCGAGGTCTAATCCTACAAAACTGTTCTCTTACTTACCGTACGAAAGCCTCTTTCCTATTTATTAAAAATTGTTCTTTACTAATATTCTTTGTCCTGTGTGTTTTTGTATGATTAAGGGTCACGCCAAAACGCGACAATTGTATAATCAATAATTAATAAAGCTGTTCCTACTTTTTCCCCTAGTTTATACTTTTTCTTTCTCCTTCAGTGCATCAAAAATTAATTTTGTTTTATCATGAAGAAGCTTTGACTTATGCAATGTTTTTTTTTCTGGCTCGTCTTCCACTACAAAATTAATAACCTCTCCATTCCCCCCCCCCCACTAATATACTACCAAAAATGCAGTGCTTTGTGTATAGTTGTATACCTATACACATTTATCGTAATTTACTACCAGAACAACTCAGCAGTGTCGCATTTAATCTGGTATCTTGCTGCACTGAACTTTTAAAAAAAATTTTTTTCTGTGCGTTTTCGTGATTGTCGTTACTGTGGAGGGAAGCAAAAACGTGAGCCTACAAGCATCAGGCCGACCCTCGCCTCCTTCTATTCGGCAAAAGACTTTCATTTTATCTTCTAAAGTTATATGTGGTTGGGCTTGATTTCTTGACGACATGGGAACTTGTATTCATTAGTATTATCTTATCTGACATGGTATGAATGTGAATTCCATGCAAGAAAAAACAGATAGCACATCTTCACTGGCTAGCACAATAGGACTTGAAATTAACAAGGACAAAAAAAAAATAATGAAAATTCCCCTTAATCAAAATGGAAAAATACACATAGAAGGGACAGATATTAAAGAAGTCAATCAATTTGCATACCTTGGCAGCTACATAGACCAGGATGGTGACACTAGAAGGGAAGTTAGAATCAGAATTGCAAAAGCAGCATCGATCTTCAAGAATGTTGAGAACATATGGAATTCAAAAGTTATAAGCACAAAAACCAAGTTAAGACTATTCAATTCAAATGTAATATCCACTCTCATTTATGCATGCTAAAGCTGGAAATCAACTAAAGAAATAGAAAAGAAACTAGACTCTTTTGAAAACAAATGCCTAAGGAAAATACTCTGCATCAAGTGGAACGAATTTAAGAATAATGCAGAGATAAGACAGATGACTGAACAACAACCAGTCTCATGGGTGTTCAGGAAAAGGAGATGGACATATGTTGGTCACTTGATGAGAAGGAATGATCAAAGAATCCCAAAACAAGCTATCAAGTGGAACACAACAGGCTGAAGAAAAAGAGGCAGACCGCGTGAAACGCTGAAGAGGTCATTATTAAGAGAGGCCAAATTAACAGGCATAAAATCCCTTGATGAGGTTGAAAGACTCGCCGAAGACAGGAAAAATTGGCGAACTACTTTGCAAGCCCTATGTGACGTCTAACGGCACGGAAGAATATAAGATATAAGATCTGACATGGCTACTCTTTTTTATTATTATTTTTATTATTACTCAATAACTTCTATTTAAATTGATGAAATACTGTATGGAGGTTAATATGCACAAAGTCTTCACAAAGACAACACGAAGAGATCACATTTGTAAAAGCTTGTCTTAGTTTTAAGGTGATTAGCTCAAGCTCTACCAATGGAGACACCAGCCAGTGAACTACTCCCGCGTTCACGAAATTTCTACATTTTCTGAAGAATAAAAAAAGAGTTATGCAAATTTAAAGCCAGCGTAACCGTCAGTCGGCACTAATCAACCCGGTGTAAAACCAAGGCAGCCTTTGTATATACTTTTCTTAGTGTTTCATTATTTGTTTTAATTAGTAGATGAACTGATAAGGAATCTTAAATAAAGGAATCTCAAATAATTATTCTTGTAGGTATAGCTAACAACAAAGTTTTGTTTTCCATGTATAGTTTTTTTTTTCTTGGTCTTTCGTATAATCAACAATGACAATTTGTCCTAATACCAATAAGTAACAACGGCGGAAAATATTGTTTCCTCCTGGATATAACTAATAATGAAAAGTTGCCGAGTTGCGTCTAACATTGAAAAATCTGTTCTCTTATTTAGAATTATTACTGAAAATTGTTCTCTCACATATAACTGGTAAACAGCATTTGTTGATTTAGACATAATTAATAAAGAAATGTTTTTTGCTTTTTTTAAATGCGCTGCGTTTGTAAAATGAAAAACAAAAATTCGTTGGTTTCGGATTGGAGAGCGTGAAATGGACGCTCTAAGAAATGTTTAAAATAGGGGAAAAAAGAGTTAATGGGTTTAATCTTTCACCCAGGTTTTCAGAAATGAGCGGGAAAAATGTCCTTAGTAATTTTGTTTTTAAATTAAAATCTCCTGACACGTGTCACTATACTTGATCAAAAAGCCACATTTTAGTGTAAAAGCAACAGAAATCCGTGTAGTAGTTACTTCTGCCGAGTAATTTAATTTTAAATAAATAAAATGCAGTTTTATGTAAACATGGGTAAATATACCACATAAATATCATGTTCTAATAAGCCTTTCACTGAGGGGAATACAGTGAATTTCAACTTTCTGTAATCAAAAATATAAAAGCACCTTTTGTATAGATTACACTAAAGCGCTTGACGAAGTAAAACATGAGAAATTAATTAAAGTCTGGAGGAAACTGGTCTCGACGGGAAAGACATTCAAATTATAACAAATCTCTACGGAGAGCAGACTGCACCCACAAGACATGTCACAGTGACATCAACAGACCCACCCATACAGAAAGGAGTCAGGCCAGGAGATGTGAGACGGAGATTAAGAACACAATTATGAATGGTAAGATGGAGATTAAGAACAAGAATATGAATGGTAAGATGGAGATTAAGAACAAGAATATGAATGGTAAGATGGAGATTAAGAACAAGAATATGAATGGTAAGATGGAGATTAAGAACAAGAATATGAATGGTAAGACGGAGATTAAGAACAAGAATATGAATAGTGAGACAGAGATTATGAACAAAAATGTGAATAGTAAGACACACAATCAACCCATTAAGGCAGTGTTTTTGTTCAGAAATTTTTCTATAAAACAAAAATGAGAACTATAAAATCTATTCTACACTGATGTTTAGAGCAGAAACCCGGATTCGGAGAGAAGAAATGTAGATCTAAAGGAAAGTCATTTATTAAGGAAAATGAAAAGGACCAAACCCACAAGCATTAAAAAAAAACTACAAGGCGAACTTCTCAGTGAAATAAGGATCAAGAAAACAAAATACTCTGGCCTCATCAAAAGACATAATACTGTACTGAAGACCATAGTTAAGTGAAAAGTGGAAGAAAAAAGAGTGAGAGGTTTAGACAGGTGTAGATGCAAACGTGTACAGGATACTACCAGGCTGAATGCATCATCAAGGCAAGGGAGCGAGGAAAGTGGAGATTAATGCCTAGGATAATCACTGAAGTTACCCGTAATGTTTTACTTTTCGCCTTAAAAGATTTTTTCTGAAGCAGATGGATGTCTGTGGAAGATGGTTAAACATCGTTGTGCTGAGATGTTGCTATGGCGGCTGGGTATGCCAATACTTTGTGCGGTATGATCGGCCACAACAGCGAAACATGTTCTCTTCCAAGTTTCAGTCTGTTTCTGTATGGCGACTTTTGTTTTCACGTCTTTTATTTACTTCTTTCTTAAATGGCTCACCCTGTGACTGACAAACGATTAAATGATTGATAAACGATTATGTGATTCACCGAAGACAATGAAGAACAAAGAAATCAACAAAAACTTCCCTCCCCTTTGGCATTCATAATCCACTGTTTAATAAAGGTAAAATTCCTGTTCCTATGCCATTAAAGCATACTGGGGGTATAGTGTTAGGCCCATATTTCCACAACCTTCGGAACATGAAAGTTTGATGTGGTCAGTATCAAATCCCAGTGTTCAAACTTGAACCCGATTCATCCAGCACTGGGATTTTTTTTTCTGGTACACACCAAAGGCCCCGTGGTCGACCCAGACTCTAAAAATGGGTATCAGAGAAATCTGGGAAGGTAAATGCGGCCAGGCGTGATACTGATCACATCCAGTGTTCTGCTGAATTACAAGAGAGAGAGAGAGAGAGAGAGAGAGAGAGAGGAAAGGGGAGGGAGGTTCCGATTCAAATTATCTAAAAACAAGCCTTAAAACCAGCTTTCTGACATCGTTCCTAGGGGAATTGTTATTCCAAATTCACCTCACTCTAAACCTTATATATCTGTACTGTAGTTTTACCGCTGTGCAGATTGTAGAGAACTTGACTCGCGATATTTTTGTTTAGCTTTTGTCTGAACTAATTTTTTAAGAACACTGAATTTTTTTTTTAAATTTTGCAACTAAAGTTTCCTATTTTTTGTTAGGAGTAAGTTGCAAGTTCGTGTTGTTCAAATTCTTAAAGTTTTTCAAATAAAATCGACATATTTTATTCCAAATTAATTTGAAAGGGCAAATGATAATTTATTCTATAGTTAGAAATCTCAAAGCAGATCGGAAAGATCATTCGAGGCGCTAATGCAATACCACACAAGATTCTAGTGTAAAATCGTGTGAGATAATAGTATAAAACTACAATAGATTCTGGTGTAAAGACTACAAAAGATTCTAGTGTAAAATCAAACCGACATTCCTAATGTACAAATCGCACAAGATTCTAGTGTAAAATGGCACGAGATTTCAGTGTGAAATCACAGGAGATTCTCGTGTAGTATAAAGGAGATAATAACTGGAATATATGCACTCTTTATCATCTACATTCCTCTCTTTTCTGCACGGAGATGATATCAGAAATAAAAGCATATCCTTGGCAGCATAACAACTGCACAAAGCCAGGATTAGTATATTCTTACTTTCTTCTTCTTCTCCTTCTTCTTCTTCTTACTTGTTCGCCATGAAAAGCATAGGATTGCGACGGTTTACAACCAAGCTGCTGTATTCGGTATTTTCGACTCTACACGCTCTACTTCCGCATAGCCTATCCTTGCAAGACTTCAGACAATAAAAAAATGAAAACAAAAGAGAAATTTGTAGCTGAGATGTGATTCTGAAGATTAATGCAACATATGGTATAGACGACAAGAAAAAGGAATGAAAGTTTCGGAGAAGTTGTAGAATGAGGAAGTTATTAACATCAAAAGAAAAAAAAGACAGTAACATTTCTCTGAATCAACAAGGTAAAAGGAAGGGAGTGATTGCGAGAAGAACAGCAGACCGCGCGGACCAGACAGTGTAAAAAAAGGCAACCGATGTGATTTAAATATCAAGGCAGTCGACCATACCCGACCAAGACTCTGTCCCAACTCATAACTAGGCCCAACCCGGCTAACCAGACAGGGGTTGCTTTAACCTATGACGGTGGAGTTTGCTAAAGAAGTACTGTAGCTACATTCAGAGACTTGGACACAAAAAAAAAACAAACTTCTATCCAACTCCCTCTCCGTTGGACACGATGCAGTGCTTCAAAATGTTCCCAGCATTGACTGCAAAGAATATCATGAACGCATCTCCAGGGAGATAGAAATACAACAGCATATATAATTACTAGATAGAATAACAACAGCATATATGATTACTAGATAGAATAACAACAGCATATATGATTACTAGATAGAATAACAACAGCATATATGATTACTGACGCACCGTAGATGTTGCATAACAAAAAAAAAACATCGCAAACGTAAACAGTGATGGCACACGATAGTGATAATTGTGAATAAATAATATTTATGTATATATTTTTTTGATTAAGAAATTTTCAAAACAGAAGGAAGGAAAAATGAAAAGGGGTCTGAAGTAGGCCTAGTTTTAACTTCATCCTCCATTTTTTTTTTTTTTGGACCATAAATCCTTCAAATATCATGGACACAAAAAGAACAAATATATACACACTACACGCACTTAATATTGAAGACGGTTGGCTAGTAAAGATGATTAAACAGAGAAAACTTAAATATTTTTGACACATTAAACGTCGTTAGAATTTAGAGAAGACAGTCTTGGAAGGGTACATAATGGGAAAAAGAAAGAGAGGACCAAGGCGAAGATGGCTGCAAGACATCGGTGATAATCTGCAAATGGATGCATCAGTAGCAGGCCATCTTGCTTACAACCGAGAGGCCTGCAGGAGAGCTGTTAGGGATTCAAAGTTCCTCAAGGGATATGCAAATGACTGATTGAAATTCTTGACATGGGCCATGATTTTGCAGTTATTTTCCAAGTAATTATTTTTCTTGAACACAGTGGATTGCAGCACAAACAAATAGTGAAAATAAACACCAGAATTTACACATCACAATCACCAGAACTTCAATGAAATAAAAACACATACGTATAAAACAGTAATAAGTTGTAAAACTTACTGCCCAAAGGTATTATGGTTTAAGAGAAGAGGAATGTTAAATCTGAAAGACACTAATATTTCTTGCCTTAACTTGTCTCATATTAATTCACGTCTTGTCGTTGTTTTGTTCAAAATTTTACTTCAAGATTCTTGAAACCCGCCACAGCCGAAAACAGGAGCTGTCGGTTAAAAGGCACAACTTTTTTAGTATAATCAAAATGAACTAGACCAAGTCTCCAGAATGAAATTCGAAAAGTATACGCATGATCAGTACTAGTTCTGCTGTTGAATTTCTGTGGAGCTATAGTTTAAATTTTCAGAAGGCACACTATGAATATCATATCCTCACCAGCAGCAGCAGCAGCAGCTCCTACAAAGAGAGAGAGAGAAGTCTTCAATGTCCTAACAACCTTCGGGTGAAGTCCTTTAAGGTTCAGCACGTCTTCAAATACGTGGTCTCCAAATTGGCGCATTTGCAAGCAGGAAACGAGGCCATCAGCCAAGTATAGGGCCAGTATGTTCAATGTTGTCTTTCTTTTAAGAAAAAAATATAAATGGGGGAGGAGAAGCACAAAGAAGAATAACTGAGAAGAATGGGGGGGGGGGGGGGGAGGGCTGTTCTGGAAAGAATGATTTTTGAAGTTTAGGTTTCAGTATTAATTATAAGGTATCGATGCCATGTAATTTACATTCTGCCACGACATTAACTGACTATACAGTTACGAGTATACTACTCTTGCAAGAAACTGAGTTTCTAGGGGTGATATAAAATTAATATTTGTTTATTTTAAAATAGATTTTAATGAAAGTAATTTTAAGTAACTAAAATATGTATCGATACCAAAACGTCGGCACGAGGAATCGAAAAATAAGCTGTGAGGGAAGCCGAAGATGGCAGGGAATGGTGCCTTGTGGTTGGCTGAGATGAAGGTAGTGGGAGGGGCGAATTACTTGTCTAAGTACTTGCTGGGGATGGGGTTTAGCCTAGACAAAGCGGGTCAGGGGGGTGTGGATTTGATGCTGGCCGGTTTAAACTCTTGGTCTTGAATGAGATTTACCTGGGCACGCAATCCTTGTTGCCTTGTATTGATCTCTAGTTAACAGCGGAAATTAAGGCCAGGTGCACCGGGTGCATGCTCCAAATGTGAAGCTTTTAAATCACTCTGGGGACCTGGTCTCCGCCCTCTGTGTGATACTTCAGCAGGCAAGGGTGCACACCATGTGCACAGCTTTCTCGGCCAGTGTTTTTATTTCATCATCAACATGTGTCAATTATGCAGTGAAATAAAAAGTTCTCTCTCTCTCTCTCTCTCTCTCTCTCCCCCCCCCCCCCCCCAGTTGATCTTGCTTTACACTTGTGTACGACTACTGTGAAACTGTAGACTGAACCAGATGAAGATGTATGCTATAGGTTTACAACAAAAGCGAGGAAAGTGGACAGAAACAAGAATGACAGAAAGTAAGACGACCACTTATTAACGAAGAACATACAACAATCCAATATTTCGACAAAAGCCTTTTTTCAAGTAACCCTTATATTATTTGGTACCCTCCTTGGAAGAAAGTTGAGCATTAAATGCGCCCAGGTAGACACGAGTAAGCACACAGTGGAAGAATATGGTTGGCTGAGAAATGAGGTAAAGGGAGGACGACAAATGGTACCATAACAACATGGCATTATGCCCCAGATGGCCCTAGCTTGCTCTTATCGTACACCTATGACCTAAACAAAAGCCGACCAGATGGCTGTAAATTGGTAGTGGTGAGATGAAAATATATAACCGTGGCGGTCTTTGTGCGTGTGTGTTTTGTGCAAAAAGGGAAAGAGGAAGGGGAGGAATGTAGAGTCAACTACAATTGCTTTCTACAACTCTTAAAGAGAATCTTAACAAGTTTCACCCAAACGAATTAAAAATGTCATAGTTACTTCAGTGGTCATTATGTAAAATTATAATAGCTTTAATAGTGGGAGATTCGTTTGGACTTAAGGAGTCTTTGCTCAGTTGCCCCGTAGACCGCGTGAACTCTTGGCAGAATGTCTTGCCCGAAAAATTCTGAGGCAACTCTCATACGAGGATGAGTAAACAAAATAACCTCAGTTTCATTAAAAAAAAACCACACATACAAATATGATCGAAAAATCATTATCAATTTTCAATATAGTCCCAAGCACGTTCAATGCAGGTCTGAACTGCTTCACGTATGCCTGGATTTCTCGAGAAAAAGTCTTCTGACTGATCCTGTCTTTGATATGTTTCTCCGCAGTGAATTTCTTTCTACCTAGTGCCTCATTCAGGGGTCGAAACACATGATAATCACATGGCGCGAGGTCAGATGATTATGTACGGTGTGGAAGACACCCCAAACACAGATTCGTAATTTGTTGAAATGTTGCACGTTTTATGTGAGGCGTGCATTATCAAGACACCAGAATGGAGGAGACGACGACATTTTTATTCTTAATTTAGGTTTCAAATGGCTCTCAATCAGATCACAGTATGCTTCGCTGTTGATAGTGGCTTGTCAGGAAGTTTAATGTTCCAGGACTGGACCTTTACAGTCCCAGGCGAGCATGAGCAACAGAGTTGTAAGCAATTTCTTTGATTTCGACGAGGAAGAATGTAGCCACTCCTTTTTTGGCTCAGTATGTTTCTGGCTAAAAATATCCAGTTTTCGTCTCCAATGACTGTGCGTCGTAGAGAGCCATCTTCTTCAGCTTCAGATCGCCGTCAGAGTTTCACAGACATTCTCACCACGTTCTTTCAGATCACGAGTGAGTTTTTTTATACTCACCTGAATGAGACTTCTCGGTGCTGCAACACTTCGTGAATGATGCTGAGCGCCAAGCCACGAACAATCTTCAGTTTACTAGTCACCTCATCGATTCTACCCGCATTTCCGTACCTACCTACCTACCTACCTACCTACCTACCTACCTACCTACCTACCTACCTACCTACCTACCTACCTACCTACCTACCTACCTACCTACCTACCTGTCTGCCTGCTTGCCTACCTACCTACTACCTACATACCAACCAACCAAACAACTAACCACCCTACATACATACCTACCTACCTACCTACCTACCTACCTACCTGTCTGCCTGCCTACCTAGCTACTACCTACATACCAACCAATCAAACAACTAACCACCCTACCTACCTACCTACCTACCTACCTAATTACCTACCTACGTATCTGCCTGCCTGCCTACCTACCTACTACCTACATACCAACCAACCAAACAACTAACCACCCTGCATACCTACCTACCTACCTACATACATACATACATACATACTACCTACCTATTTATCAACCTGCCTGCCTGGTTGCCTACCTGCCTACATACATACTTAGCTACCTACCTACATACTTACCTAGCTACATACCTACCTACCAATCAACCAAAGTACCTTCCAACCAACCAACCAACCAACCAACCAACCAACCAACCAACCAACCAACCAACCAAAACAACCAACCTATCTATCTATCTATCTATCTATCTATCTATCTATCTATCTATCTATCTATCTATCTATCTATCTATCTATCTATCTGTCTGTCTGTCTGTCTGTCTGTCTGTCTGTCTGTCTTTCTGTTATGGGAAATTTATTTTTTTGTAAACCGAATTAGAACTTTGTTTTTGACAGAAACTTTTTTTTTTTTAAAATCCCGCTTCCCTCAGATTTTTCCCCTTGTACTTCCCTTTCAACTTAAGATACCCTCCCCCTCTTTCCTCCAAAAAAATATGTCCTCAGACTGACAAGGGCAATAAATTACCAGCTGGGTATCATGTATCGTCATTATGGCACTACCAAGGTGATCCAAAGCGCTTCTACTCCAGTTGATCGGCAGCTCATTAGCATATGGCGTGCTTGTGGAAGAGGAAGTCGCTTGGCCTGAAATCCGCCTTCGCCCCTGCCCAGCAAAATAAAACCGTCTTGGGCCTGGAGCAGTTTGTCAGATATTGCCTATAACATAGATCCTAAGTGCCATGGCAGGACGTTGGGGTGGGGGGGGGATGGAGAGAGAGGGAGAATGAACGAACCAAGTTTTTTTTTTAATTAAACCTAAAGAATTGAGCAAGCAGGCAAGTCTGACATTCTGTTTCGTCATACAACTTTCACTCAACTTTCAAAGATTCCGCTTAGTACATGGGGTAATGGAGTAAAACTGAGGACAGTGAGTAAGTGTGTGCGTGAAAGATAGATAGATAGATAGATAGATAGATAGATAGATAGATAGATAGATAGATAGATAGATAGATAGATAGATAGGCAGACAGATAGATAGATAGATAGATAGATAGATAGATAGATAGATAGATAGATAGATAGATAGATAGATAGATAAATAGGCAGGCAGGCAGGCAGGCAGACAGACAGACAGACAGACAGACAGACAGATAGATAGATAGATAGATAGATAGATAGATAGATAGATAGATAGATAGATAGGCAGGCAGGCAGGCAGGCAGGCAGACAGACAGACAGACAGATAGATAGATAGATAGATAGATAGATAGATAGATAGATAGATAGATAGATAGATAGATAGATAGATAGATAGATAGATAGATAGATAGATAGATAGGCAGACAGATAGATAGGCAGACAGATAGATAGATAGATTGGCAGTTATAGTTTTATAGTGCTAGAGAATACTGAAGCTAATGTGGCATTCTGAACAAAGCTTTGGGTACGTTTGTATTTTAAGCCATTGTAATGTTCATGTAAAGAAGTAAGTAAGAGGCAGGTAAGTTAGTCCTGTCATGCCGTAAGGGTACCTAAGGATATACTGTTCACACCCTTATTTTTGTTCGCCTGACTTCACAATAATGAGCAATGTGGTCGGCATCAGGCCTGACGTCTTTACTTTTCCAGCTCACAGAGGAGTCAGGTACTCATTTCTACAGCTGGGTGACTGGGACGCCACGGCCTTGTCTGGAGCTATGACATACTATTCTCTTGGCTATTCATTCATTTAAGTCATTCAGAGTTTGCCGGTTAATGACTAGCTCCAAAACTCATATTAATACTTTAATTAATGAAACGAAAAAGATGTAAGAGAAATCGAAAACTAGAAAGAGTGGGACTGTAACAAACTAGAAAAATCGGACTATAACACATTAGAAAGTGAGAATGTAATAAGCTAGAGACAGCAGGAAAACAAATTAGAAACAGTGGGGATATAAGAAATCAGAAAATGCGGGAGTATAACAAATCATAAAGTGAGAATAAAACAAACTAGAAACAGTGGGAATATAGCAAACTAAAAACGATGGAACGTAGTAGACTAGAGACAGATCGAATTTAACAAAGTGGAAACAATGCAATAATAGACTCTAGAAAAAGTGACAACATAACAAATTAGAAAAGGAGGAATGTAACAAATTAGAAGCTGTGGGAATATATATATATAATATATATATATATATATATATATATATATATATATATATATATATATATATATATTATAACATAAGAAAATAGAGAGAAGATGACAAAATAGGAATACAAACAGAGAAAATATAGCAAACTAGAAACAGAGATAATATAATAGAAACAGTGGAAACATAACGGGAGAATTGATCTAGTTTAGAGACAACAAAGTATCCACATTGTGCAGAAGCATAATTACATAGATTAACGGTTTAGCAAATTAATGATGATGTCGATGGTTATACTGACGACGAAGTTGATAGTGATGACTAAAGCATACGGAGAGAGAAAGAGAGAGAGAGAGAGAGATAGAAAGAGAGAGTTTGCCCCACATTCGAGTCCTCTTTGTAAAAGGGTTCAACTTCTGTTCTTTAGTAGCTACTGTAGCAACAAAATTTCAGTACTTTTCCTACAAACGTTTGAACATTTGTATCGTATTATACAAACGCTAGAAAAGACTTAATACAAATGGTAAATATTTGAAAATTATTAAGAATATGTACAGGAATCAAGGAGCACCAATGAGAGTGAACAATGATACACGGAGTGTCAGGATTATAAAGCGAGGCTTTAACACAAGAGTGTGTACCGTCACCTGATCTTATCTCATTATACAATGAAAACATCAAGTGAGACATTAAAAATTTGAAAAGAATTCAGATAAGAGGCCGTAACATCAATGACCTGAGATTTGTGGATGGCATCTTTCTAACAGAAGAAAGTGAAAGCAGTATGCAGAAACTAGTGAACAAGATTATTTAAGAGAATAACCAAAGAGGTTTTCGGCTAAACGCCAACAAGGTACAATCAAAGATAATATAAAAACAGTAAATATACCAAAGGGCAACATCCTTTCAGAAGGGAAGACACTGACACAAATAAATTATTTACCTCGGAACAACAACAACAACAGCTGATGGCAAGTGCACAAATGAAATACAATCACAAATAGATAAGGCAAAGGCAGCTTTTTGTTGCATGAAAAAAACACAAACAAATAAGGAGAGTCCCTAGAAGTGAGGAAAACATATTATATTGCTTTATAGAACAAAAATTTCTGTCAGTCAGTCATTTGCATTGTTCCTTGCGGAACTTTGCCTCCCTAACAGCTCTCCTGTAGGCCTCTCGGTTGTAAGCAAGATGGCCTGCTGCTGATGCATCCTTTTGCAGATTATCAACGACGTCTTGTAGCCATCTTCGCCTTCGTCTTCCCCTCTTTCTTATTCCCAGTTTGTACTCTTCCAAGATGGCCTTCTCTAAATTCTAACGACGTAATATGTCCAAAATATTGAAGTTTCTCTGCTTAATCATCTTTACTAGCCAGCCTTCTTCAATATTGTTCTTGTAATATGTATATATTTGTTCTTTTTTGTGTCCATGATATTTGAAGAACATCTTCTGCAGCATTTACATTTAGGGGCATTTATGTGTTTCTCAGCTGTTTTGTTAAGTGTCCAGGTCCCACAGGCATATGTTGCGATGGGAAAGATGCATGCCCTTAAAAATCTTATTGTTGTAGTTCTGTCTGTTCCTCTCCAAAGCTTCTTGTTTTACTTTCCGAAGAGCGATAGATGTCCTCCTTTTTATTTCCCTCTTTGTATCTCCATTATTAGTTAGTAATGATCCAAGATATTCAAAACTTTCCACTTCTTCCAATTTTCCCTTAATTATATATATATATATATATTATATATATATATACAGGAAACTCTCTACCGTAGAGAGCGGAACAACAACACAGCATCGTTCTGTATATATTAGTTGCCTTATTTGTTTTGTTAGTTGTCATCAATTTAATTTTCTTCGCATTAAAATACAGGTTTTGCTGTAAGTCAGTCATTTCCATGCCCCTTGGGGAACTTTGCCTCCCTAACAGCTCTCCCGTAGGCCTCTCGGTTGTAAGCAAGATGCCCTGCTGCTGATGCATCTAGTTTTGCTGTATGGTTGTAAAATTTGAACACTTGAAAATGATAAAGATATATCCGACCTAAAAAATCATCATCCAGACTAACTTAACTAACATTTGCTGTCAAATATTTAGGTCGTACACATCATCATCAGCACCGCTACACTAATTGCAGATGGGAAAAAGAACAACCAGACCACCAAAGAAAAGATTCCTACTACCTGCTAAACAGAGAAGAGCAAGTCACCATCCTAAAGCTACGTACCAGGCGCAGCAGTGTAAGATACCATCTGTACAACAAATTCAAGATAGGATCAACTGACGAATGTGCATGTGGCACCAATAAGATGACAGCAGACCACATAATGCAGGAGTGTCAAATATATGAGAAACAGAGAAGGAGGCAAACATGGCCAACTACTGCACCAGTCCATAACAAACTGTATGGGGATGTCCACGTTCTCCAGATGACCACCAACTACTTTAAAAGTACACAAGTCCACGTCTGAAAATGTTCGGAGAATAAGTCACAATAATTGATGCAGTAAATATCTTTTTAAAGCCAGTATCCTTTTTTAGCAGGTATTTTACGGCCTTACAAGACGCACCTATAATTTGGTGAGGAAGACTTTGGGAGGAAAAAAAACGGAAAAACTCACATTTTCCTCTAATTTTGTTGTAGATATAGCGTAACATTCGGTCATCTTACTTTAGAGTAAACAAATGTTTTGTTATAAAAACCTTCAATATAAGACTGTTCACTTCTTTAACAAATTTACCTTGGATTGTGTTCAGAAGGTAACAACTACTATATATAAAGGTAGATAGAGGTGTATGGTTCAGTTTATAAAACGACAAAGGGAATGAGGAAAATGAGAAAAAAAAACCCACAAATGGCAGAAAGTATGAAAGTAGGATGAGAGTGTATAAATGAAAAACATACAACATCCAATATTTCGGTCCCAGAACTACTATATACCCCAGCTGAATCTTTTACACATTTTTGTAAATGTTTATTAACATCACTATTTACAACTGGAAATTCATATGCATGCGAAGTTGAAGATGACGCCATTTTCGACCTTAGAAGGTGCTAGTACCAAATTGACAAGGCCGTCCCGTATCTAAAGTATCAAGATACCGTAATTACCTTCCAGATTTTGCATATGTTTTTTTTTCTTGGGGGGCCGGCTAGCGTAGTGGTTAGAGCACTCGTCTAGCAACCAAATGGTCGAGGGTTAGAATCCCCAGCTGAGCGGGATTTTTTTTCCGACCAATACGGCCCCGAGGTCGACCCAGCCTCGTAAAATGGGTACCAGAGAAAATCTGGGAAGTAAAGGCAGCGAGGAAAGGAACTGGTCACCCTACCTCATACGCTGATGACCCAGCATAATGAGGTCTCTAACGCTTCACCCCCTACGGCATTTGCTATGGGACTATCTTTACTTTACTTTACTTTTTTTTCTTGACTTTAATATTCAACTGATGAATCATCTACACTCAAAAATAAGGAACAAAATGTTAACCATAGACGGTATTTCACTGAGTGTCTGGAAACAAAGTAATATCGAGCATTGTGTTGTTGGTTTTCTGTTTTTCATATTTTAGTATTATTCTGGTTTGCAATCATTAATTCAGTCATTTATAATTAATCATTTATAATCATAAATATTTCAGGTTACCCATTTTTGGCAGTGGTAAAAAAAGGGTAACCTGAAATTATGCACAAACTACAGAACTGTTGCCCTGATTAGTCATGCCAGTAAAATTCTGTTAAAAATCATAATGGGTAGACTTCGTAAGAAAATAGAAGAAGAAGTCAATATGGTCCATGTTGGTTTCAGGCAAGGAAGAGGATCAAGAGATCATATATTCAATCTAAGATTAATAATAGAGAAATGCAGAGAGTTTAATGTGAATCTATATTTATCCTTTATAGACTACTCAAAGGCATTTGATTGTGTACAACACCAGAAACTTTGGGAAATAATGAAAAAAATGGAATTTCCAACACATTTGATACAATTAACATCACTGTTGTATCTAGACCAACAAGCAGCAGTAAGAATAAATGGTGAAACAACAAGTTGGTTTGACATAAAACAAGGGGTCCGTCAGGGGTGCATATTGTCATCCTACTTATTTAACTTGTATACTGAAAATATAATGAGGAATGTTAGAGAAGATGTAGACAAAGAATATTACGATGCCATAACAATTGGAGGTTATGAAATACCAGAGATTAGATATGCTGATGACACAGTGTTACTATCCACAACACAAAAAGAAATGGAAAAACTAATATGTCAGTCCGTAAGAACAGCGAAGAGCAGAACCTCTATCTTAATGCAAAGAAAACTAAATTGGTAACAACTGACAAAACAAACAAGGCAGCTGAAATATATATCAATGAGGAAAAATTGGAAGAAGTGGAGAGTTTTGAATATCTTGGATCACTACTAACTAATAATGGAGATACAATGAGGGAAATTAAAAGGAGGACATCTATTGCTCTTCAGAAAGTAAAACAAATAAAGAATCTGTGGAGAGGAGCAGACAGAACTACAAAAATAAGATTTTTAAGGGCATGCATCTTTCCCATCGCAACATATGCCTGTGAGACGTGGACACTTAACAAAACAGCTGAGAAACACATAAATGCCTTTGAATGTAAACGCTACAGAAGAGTTCTCCAAATATCTTCTTATATCTTATATCTTATATCCTTCCTGTGCCGTTAAACGTCACATAGGGCTCGCAAAGTAGTTCGCCAATTTTTCCTGTCTTCGGCGAGTCTTTCAACCTCATCAAAGGATTTTATGCCTGTTAACTTGGCCTCTCTTAATAATGTCCTCTTCAGAGTTTCCCGCGGTCTGCCCCTTTTTCTTCGGCCTGTTGTGTTCCACTTGATAGCTTGTTTTGGGATTCTCTGATTATTTCTTCTCATCAAGTGACCAACATATGTCCATCTCCTTTTCCTGATCACCCATGAGACTGGTTGTTGTTCAGTCATCTGTCTTATCTCTGCATTGTTCTTGAATTCATTCCACTTGATGTCGAGCATTTTCCTTAGGCATTTGTTTTCAAATGAGTCTAATTTCTTTTCTACTTCTTTAGTTGTTTTCCAGCTTTCGCATGCATAAATGAGGGTGGATATTACATTTGAATTGAATAGTCTTAACTTGGTTTTTGTGCTTATAACTTTTGAATTCCATATGTTCTCAAGATTCTTGAAGATTGATGCTGCTTTTGCAATTCTGATCCTAACTTCCTTTCTAGTGTCACCATCCTGGTCTATGTAGCTGCCAAGGTATGCAAATTGATTGACTTCTTCAATATCTGTCCCTTCTATGTGTATTTTTCCATTTTGATTGATGGGAATTTTCATTATTTTTGTTTTGTCCTTGTTAATTTCAAGTCCTATTTTGCTAGCCAGTGAAGACAGGCTATCTGTTTTTTCTTGCATGGAATTCACATTATTACTGATAAGAATTATGTCATCAGCAAAATCAAGATCTTCTAGTTGGGTCCCATGTACCCAGTCAATACCTGTGTTACCTGTGCAGCATTCTTTCATTATGAAGTCTATTGTAATCCCAAAAAGTAAAGGAGGCAGTATACATCCTTGTTTCACGCCTGTTTCAATCTGGAACCATTCACTCATCCCTTCTTCTGTCTTGACTGCACAAACATATCCATTGTATAAGTCCTTAATGATGTTGACAATTTTAGATGGTATTCCATATAGACATAAAATTCTCCATAATGAATCTCTGTGTATGCTATCAAATGCCTTTTTAAAATCTATGAAGTTCAGTATTAGTGGTTTCTGCTTTTCAATATGTTCTTCAAGTATTATTCTGAGAGTAAAGATCTGGTCGAGACAGCTTCTCCCTTTTCGAAATCCTGCTTGTTCTTCTCTCATTGCAGTATCCACAATATCTTTGAGTCTATTCAAAATGACCTTGCAAAATACTTTTGACACAACTGATATTAAGGTTACTCCTCTCCAGTTGTTACAGTCACTAAGGTTGCCCTTTTTTGGTATTTTAACAATGATTCCTTTCTTCCAATTAGAAGGGACCTTTTCTTCTTTCCAAATCTTGTTAAACATTCTCTGTAGTTGTCTCATGTTGATAGCTTTTAGCATCTCGGCTGTTATTTCATCTTCACCTGCAGCTTTGTTGTTAGCCATTAAATTCACTGCTGTTTCAATTTCATGCAATTTAATTTCATCTAGGTTGACATTTAGTTGTGGGGCTGGTAAGTCAGTTTCAAGGTTTAACAATTCTTTTGGGTGTGGTCGATTGAGTATTTCTTGGAAGTGTTCAGCTCATCTTTGCTTTTGGTCTTTATTTGATGTTAATAGTGTTCCAGTTTTGCTAAGGATTGGTCTTTCTTTAGATGTAATAGTACCTGTTAGCCTCTTTTGTATGTTATATAAAGTTTTGCTGTCTCCTGTTTTTGCTGCTTTTTCTGCCTCTTTTGCCATATTGTCTATGTATTCTCTTTTATCCCTTCTAGCTGAACTTTTTACTTTCTTGTCTATGTCTTTGTATTTTGCTTTTGCCGAATCTCTTTCATGATCTGCTTTTGCATTCAACATGTCTAATTTGAGTGCTCGTCTTTCATGTATATACTTCCATGTTTTATCTGATATCCATGCTTTTCTATTTGGTTTTTCCAATCCAGCGCTTACTTTTGCTGCTGTGATTATGGCTGTGCTGTAAGAATTCCATAACTCATCAATACCTATCTCCTCTACTTCACTGGGTGTTTTGGAATGATTGGCAAGTTCCTGATTGAAATTAAAGTTAGTATTTTCTTCTTGTAGGCTGTGGCTGTTTATCTTTCTGTGTACTGATTTCTTGTGTTGACTTTTCAATTTTAGTTTTATTTTCCCTATGCACAGGTTGTGATCACTGTTGACATCTGCACCCCTATAAGCCCTTACATCCATGAGAGATGTTCTGTATTGCTTTCTAATACAAAAATGGTCTATCTGGTTTTTAGTTCTATTATCTGGAGATATCCAAGTTGTTTTATGTATCTCTTTGTGTGGGAATATTGTGCCTCCAATGACCATGCCCTCTGTTAGACATACTTCAGTTAATCTTTCTCCATTCTGATTGACCATGTCAATTCCTTCTTTCAAGTCAATTCTTTCTCCAAATATCGTGGACACAAAAAAGAACAAATATATCTATACTACAAGAGCTTAATATTGAAGAAGGCTGGCTAGTAAAGAAGATTAAAGAGAGAAAACTTCAATATTTTGGACTCATTCGTTGACGATCTGCAGATGGACGCAGCAGCAGCAGGCCATCTTGCTCACAACCGAGAGGCCTACAGGAGTGCTGTTTGGGAGGCAAAGTTCCGCAAGGGACATGCAAATGAATGTATGAATGAATCATATATATATATATATATATATATATATATATATATATATATATATATATATATATATATATATATTATTTTAGCGTCGTTAGAAGACCAATGTATGAAACATGGCCGTTTAGATGTTATTTTAGTACATGTAACTTGTACCCCCCAAGGCCTAATAAAATCTAAATCATCCAGGTTTAGACGCAAGGTGATTTTCTGAGTTTATTTTTTTCAAAGTGCGTCTTATATGACGGGAAATACTGTAAAAAAAATATTAACTACAGTATCCCAGTCGTTCTTTTACGGATGTTAAGAGTAATTTGGAACAGCAGCGAACTGACAGTCCCCCAGGCTTCTAGGCTAAGATGGTTCTTCCTTCCTTGAATCAGTGTCCATAAAATATGTTGAGCGAGTATCTTCATGGCAGTTAAGTCAAGTCTTATCAAGAATGTCTAATCAGTTTGCCTTCGGAATGTTGTGTCAGTGTTCCACGATGATGCTGAGGATGTTGAGTCAGCGTCCCTCGGATGTTGAGTGTCACTTCAGGATGTTGAGTCAGTGTCCCTACAGGACGATGAGTTAGTGTCTGTTGAGTCAGTGTCCCTACAGGACGTTGAATTAGTGTCTGTTGAGTCAATGTCCCTACAGGATGTTGAGTCGGTGTCCCTTTAGAATGTTGAGTCGGTATCCTCTCAGGATGTTGAGTCAGAATCGAGCACTTCTCATCTTTGAATCTCAATTATCGGAATCCATTTGTAATGTTCCACATGCTTGGTATCCGAAAGGAAAACTTCAGAGACATTCACTCGATGCATTTATGACTTCCAGGCCATTTTGCCCCCTAGACAAAACTATAAATCTGCCTAGCAGTGTGTCTCTCTAGAGACTATGCCCTAGACCAGCGGTTCCAAACCTTGTTATATACAAGGACCACTTTTCTAACTGCGCGTATGTCACAGACCATCATCTTATATGTAATATCACAATGTTATAGACACTTAATTTATTTTACTAAATAGGTGATACATAATACCGGTTTGATAAAACAGCCGAGATATCCCACACAATAATGCTCCGAACACCACTTCCGGTCCGTGAAGCATAGGATGGGAACCACAACCCCAAAATCTAACGGTTGCGCTGAATCTGGGTACACACGGCCAAACCTTCGTGGACTGTCCGGTTTTAGTCAATGAATCTACCCGAAAAGTTAGTGCACAGAGCTAACATAAGAGATCGTCTGTACTTATTGTTGTTGTTGATCGTCTGCACCTGTTGTTGTTGTTGTGAGATATAACAGAGATCTACATATAATATTCTTAAAGGGAAAAAAAAAGAAAACTGAATTTAATTAACATATATAACACGAATGTTTACCACAGATCGGGCTGTTCAGATGCAAATTGTTACCCCCTCTCCCCCACCCCCGTTCTCCCTTTCCACTTTATCAAACACGTGGCTTGCCTACCTACGACGTGTCATACAGGTATGAAAGCTTGTGGTCCAGGTGTGCTAAGAGCAGAATATCTATTAAACGTCACTTACATCTGTTCACTTTAAGATAAATGCCTTCATCATAACGTAGAATGGAGCACGAGAGAGGTACTCTCGACAGTACAGTGTTGATAGTAATTAGGCGAATGATAGACTACCTAAGACATTGAGTAGAAATCAATAGTGAAGCCGTAAATTATAGATGATTCATTCTTTAATTACCCTTTTTTTTTTCAAACGCCCTTTTTGGTTAACTATCTGACCTGCTGTTCCTTGACTTACTTCTAAGAATAATGAAATGTGCAGTGCTTAATTAAGTTATCGTATCATATACATACGTGAGGAAAAGAAGGACTGATATTGTTCCTAGTTTTTTGGACGCGATCGATATATATATATATAAAGGTAAAGGTTAAGGTAGCCCTGTCATGCCTTAGAGGAACATACGGATATGGTGTTAGTGCCGGTGCACATCAGAAAAGGTCCCAGGGTCCCCCAGCCTCTAAAAATGGGTACCAGATAAACCTGGGAAGGTAAATGCAGCCAGGCGTGACAGTGACCGTATCACGTCGATGGTCTTGGAAATACGGGCCTAAAACACCGTATCCCCAATATACCTTAATGGTATGGGAAGGGGAGTTTTACCTATGCGTATATGCGAATTCTTCTGTATAAGAACTGGTTTAAAATAAGTTGATACATTATCTCCATTACTCTTCAACGTAGTAGGTAATCAGAAAAGTGAAAGAAAAAAAAAACTAAAATACTAGGATACGCTGATGACATCGACCTACTAGGGGAAACTATGCAAGAAGTCATTAATACCTGCATACACCTGAGAATTTGGCACTAGAAGTGGGCTTGAAACTGGAGTTACACATGGTAAGACAGAGTATATGAAGATATCAAGAACCAGAGGCAGAATGATCCAGATTATATAAATGTTGGAGATATAATTATTAGGAAACCAGAAACATACAATTATATAGGCATAACCTTCAACAGAAGCAACATAGTAAGAGAGGAAATTAAAATCAGAGTACAGATAGGGAATAAAATATACTTCGCCTTCCAACACTTGTTACAATCCAAAATCTTGTCCCAAAACATCAAAATAACAATCTACAAAACTATAATAAAACCAGCCGTCATGTTTTGATCAGAAACGTGGAGTACAACAAAGAAAGATGAACAACAATTGCAGATCCTTGAGAACAAGATCCTTAGAAGAATATGTGGGCCCATAACGGATATCAGGCGTGGAGAATGGAGAGCTAGACAAATTTAAATCCCAAAGAATTATAAATGTTTTGAAACTGGACAGACTATGTAGAAAGAATGAAAGAGAACAAACGAAAATTATATATGAACAAGAAAAGAGGAAAACAAGACCAAGGTGTAGACCAAGACAGAGATGGAGAGACAACATAGAAGAGGATATAAAAGAAATTTGAGTCACCAGGTGGAGAGAGAAGATTCATCATCATCATCATCATCATCATCAGGTGCTGTGCCGACTGGCGTTGGCTATTATGCTTCTCCAGAGTATACGATCTTTCATGCAGGCCATCAGCTCAGTTGGTGATCTCCTCTCACACCATCCCGTCAGACTGTCCAGTATCATTTCTCTCGGTCTTCCTCTTGATCTTCTTCCCTCTATTTTTCCTGTTGTTATAATATTTCAAAATTGGCGAACTACTTTACGAGCCCTATGTGACATTTAACGGCACGGGAAGGATATAAGATAAGATATCATCACCATCATCATGTGCCATGCCGACTGGCGTTGGCTATTATGCTTCTCCAGAGTACCCGATCCTTCATGCAGGCCATCAGCTCAGTTGGTGATCTCCTCTCACACCATCCCGTCAGACTGTCCAGTATCATTTCTCTTGGTCTTCCTCTTGATCTTCTTCCTTCTATTTTTCCTGTTGTTATAATATTTTCAATGCCCCCTCTTCTCATTGCATGTCCTATGAAAGTACATTGTCTCTCTCTTCTCCTACATTCTTCATTAGTTATTTTTCCTGTCCAGGGATTCGCAACATTCTTCTAATAAACCACATTTCTGCTGCTTCCAATGATTTTTGTGCAGACTTGCCTATTGTCCATGATTCACTTCCATATAACAAGATAGGTTCAATATAACATTTTAGGACTCGTTTTCTAACATTCATTGATAAGGATGTGTTGCATAATATGTTTCTCATTCTCTGAAATGCAGTCTTTGCTTGGCCTAGTCTGTTCCTAATTTCTGTTCTGCATTTCCCATCTGAAGTTATTACTGCTCCAAGGTATTTGAATTTCTGCACCTGCTTTAGAACAGTTCCGTTTAATTTAATACTGCATGCTGGTGGATTCTGTTTCTTAGATATAACCATAGTCTCTGTCTTTTTGATGTTCAAAGTAAGGCCTTTCTGTTCACTTTCTTTGGCGACTTTATCCAAGAGATTTTGCAGGTCTTCTTGGTTCTCAGCTATCAGTACTGTGTCGTCAGCATACCGAAGGTTGTTAATATTGTATCCTCCAATTTTTATGCCTGGTTCTGTGATGATTGTTCTTAGAATATTCTCGCTGTACAGAGAAAAAAGGTCTGGAGATAGTACACATCCTTGTCGCACCCCTTGTTTTATAGGTTGATATTTTCCAATTCTATTTTGAACTCGAACATAAGATAAGATATACTATTTCCAATACTATTCTCATTACGTGTTATATGAAAGTACATTGTCTCTCTCTTATTTTTTGACAAGATTTTTTTTGTCTCTCCAGCTCTTCTCCTACATTCTTCATTAGTTATTTTTCCTGTCCAGGGATTCACAACATTCTTCTAATAAACCACATTTCTGCTGCTTCCAATGATTTTTGTGCAGACCTCCTATTGTTAATGATTCACTTCCATATAACAAGATAGGTTCAATATAACAGGATGTGTTGGTCAATATGTTTCTCATTCTCTGAAATGCAGTCTTTGCTTGGCCTATTCTGTTCCTAATTTCTGTTCTGTATTTCCCATCTGAAGTTATTATATAGATTAAATATGCTGATGACACAGTATTACTGTCCACAACACAAAAAGGAATGGAAAAACTAATTATGTCAGTCTGTAAGAATAGTGAAGTGCAAAACCTCTATCTTAATGCGAAAAAAACTAAATTGATAACAACTGACAAAACAAACAAGGCAGTGATATATGTATCAATGAGGAAAAACTGGAAGAAGTGGAGAGTTTTGAATATCTTGGATCACTAATAACTAATAATGGAGATACAATGAGGGAATTAAAAGGAGGACATCTACCGCTCTTCAGAAAGTAAAACAACTAAAGAACCTGTGGAGAGGAACAGACAGAACTACAAAAATAAGATGTTTAAGGGCATGCATCTTTCCCATCGCGACATATGCCTGTGAGACCTGGACACTTAACAAATCAGCTGAGAAACACATTGATACCATTGAATGTAAATGCTACAGAAGAGTTCTTCAAATATCATGGACACAAAAGAGAACAAATATATCCATACCACAAGAACTTAATACTGAAGAAGGCTGGCTAGTAAAGAAGATTAAAGAGAGAAAACTTAAATATTTTTGACACATTAAATGTCATGATAATGTAGAGAAATCCGTCTTGGAAGGGTACATAATGGGAAAAAAGAAAGAGAGGAAGACCAAGGCGAAGATGGCTGCAAAATATCGTTGATGATCTGGAAATGGATGCATCAGCGGCAGGCCATCTTGCTCACAACCGAGAGGCCTACAGGAGTGCTGTTTGGGAGGCAAAGTTCCGCAAGGGACATGCAAATTAATGAATGAATGCATAAGAGGTTATATGGAACGGTTTTCACTGTTTGTTGTTGTTGTTGCTGTTGTTGTTGTTGGTATTTTTCTTTATATCTTAAGACTTATAAAACTAGTGTGTAATAGCCAGAGGGGCATGAATTTCTGGATTCACAATAGATATATACATATATGTGATAGATGCTAGTCAGGCGTTGGTCGTCACTGATTTCCACAATCCTTCGCTGTTTCTATAAGCTGTGTTTTGGACTGTGCTCTGTGCCACTCTTTTAGTCTGTAAAGTATCTTATTTCTTTTCAGACGGTTCCTTTTTCCCTTCAGTTTTCCTGTTGTCATTAAGTGTTACATTTTTGCCTCTTCTTAAAACCTATCCTACAAAACTGGAGTGTCGTGTTCTGAATTTTGCCATAATTTCGCTCTTTTGCCAGCTCTGGTTAGAACTCTAATATTTGTTTTCTTATCTGCCCGTGGTATTATCATCAATCTTCTTATTTACCACATCCCCTCTGCCGCTTCCAGTAGATTTTGACTGCTCTCTTTTATCGTCCATGTTTCGCATCCTTGTAATAATACGGGTTCGATGTATTGCTGAACAACTCTCTTTCTGGTGTTCATCAACAGAGCTTTATTGCACGGTATGTTTTTCATTTTCATAAACGCTGACTTGGCCTGGGCTATTCTGCCACTTATTTCTGTTTCGTATCTTCCGTCTTGTGTTATTATTGTTCCTAAATACTTGAATTTGTCCCATTGTTTTTTTTGTGTGCTTTTTACTTTGATGTTACATTTCGCTGGTTTTTCTTTCTTGGATACGACCATGACTTCATCATCATCATCATCATGTGCCGTGCCGACTGGCGTTGGCTATTATGCTTCTCCAGAGTATCCGATCCTTCATGCATGCCATCAGCTCAGTTGGTGATCTCCTCTCACACCATCCCGTCAGACTGTCCAGTATCATTTCTCTTGGTCTTCCTCTTGATCTTCTTCCTTCTATTTTTCCTGTTGTTATAATATTTTCAATGCCCCCTCTTCTCATTGCATGTCCTATGAAAGTACATTGTCTCTCTCTTATCTTTTTGACAAGGTTTTTTGTCTCTCCAGCTCTTCTCCTACATTCTTCATTAGTTATTTTTGCTGTCCAGGGGATTCGCAACATTCTTTTAATAAATCACATTTCTGCTGCTTCCAATGATTTTTGTGCAGACTTGTCTATTGTCCATGATTCACTTCCACATAACAAGATAGGTTCAATATAACATTTTAGGACTCGTTTTCTAACATTCATTGATAAAGATGTGTTGGTCATTATGTTTCTCATTCTCTGAAATGCAGTCTTTGCTTGGTCTATTCTGTTCCTAATTTCTGTTCTGCATTTCCCATCTGAAGTTATTACTGCTCCAAGGTATTCCAAGACCATGACTTCTGTCTTCTTATTATTTAAACTAAGTCATTTCTCTACACTTTCTTCTACGTTTGTGTCTAACAAGGTTTGTTGCTCTTCTTCACTTTGGGCTATCAGTACCGTGTCGTCTGCATATCTTAGATTGTTCAGATTATTTCCTCCTACTGTTATTCCGGGCATGTTTTCAATGTCTCATAATCCTTTCACTATAGAGGGAGAAAAGGTCAGGGGATAAAACACACATCCTTGTTGTACTCCTACTTCTATGTTCTGATGCTCTCCTACTTCTATGTTCTGATACTCTCCTACTTCTATGTTCTGATACTCTCCTACTTCTATGTTCTGATGCTCTCCTACTTCTATGTTCTGATACTCTCCTACTTCTATGTTCTGATACTCTCCTACTTCTATGTTCTGATACTCTCCTACTTCTATGTTCTGATACTCTCCTACTTCTATGTTCTGATGCTCTCCTACTTCTATGTTCTGATGCTCTCCTACTTCTATGTTCTGATACTCTCCTACTTCTATGTTCTGATACTCTCCTACTTCTATGTTCTGATACTCTCCTACTTCTATGTTCTGATGCTCTCCTACATCTATGTTCTGATACTCTCCTACTTCTATGTTCTGATACTCTCCTACTTCTATGTTCTGATACTCTCCTACTTCTATGTTCTGATACTCTCCTACTTCTATGTTCTGATACTCTCCTACTTCTATGTTCTGATACTCTCCTACTTCTATGTTCTGATGCTCTCCTACTTCTATGTTCTGATACTCTCCTACTTCTATGTTCTGATACTCTCCTACTTCTATTTTCTGATACTCTCCTACTTCTATGTTCTGATACTCTCCTACTTCTATTTTCTGATACTCTCCTACTTCTATGTTCTGATACTCTCCTACTTCTATTTTCTGATACTCTCCTACTTCTATGTTCTGATACTCTCCTACTTCTATGTTCTGATGCTCTCCTACTTCTATGTTCTGATGCTCTCCTACTTCTATGTTCTGATACTCTCCTACTTCTATGTTCTGATACTCTTCTACTTCTATGTTCTGATACTCTTCTATTTGACTATCAATCCTGATTGCGGCTTTTTTGTTTCCAATATAACTGTTTTATGATTCCCATGTCTTTTCTATTTACATTTATGTCTTATAAAATCTGCATGATTTCTTTGTGTTTTACTTTAGCAAATGCTTTGTGATAATCTATAAAACATAGATACAGATCTTTGTTTTCTTCTTTGGCCCGTTCTGTTAGTGATCTTATGATATATTTTGCTTTACTTGTGCCTTTTCCTTCACTGAATCCGCATTGTTCTTCTGCAATTTCTGGTCTTTTCTTACTCCTAATTCTGCTCATGATTATGTGAAGCAATATTTTTGTTATGCGACGGATAAGACTGGTAGTCCTGTGATTTTCGCACTCTATTGCTCCTGGTTTTTTGGGCAAGGCTATAAATATTGATGTTAGAAAATCCTCTGGAATATATCCACTATTGTAAATGGCATTGATCAGTTTTGTTATTATTTCTATTCAAAACACTCATAATGCCGCTATTTCGTCTTTTGTTATGCTATCTAGTCCCAGTGCGTTGTTGTTTTTCATATGGCAATATGGCGTACAGCGTCTTCTGCTTCTGCAGTTATACAGTATATATGGTCCGTCGTTATTACTCTTTATATTTACCTCTTCCCTTTCATCGTAATAAAGTTCTCTTATTCAGTCTATAACTATATGTCATTTGTATTTCAAGAAGGAAGGACAGTACATCATTTCACATACTGAATATTTATTGGGATACAAAATTTATAAGAAAATTACAAAGTTACAAGTCTGCAGTACACACACTCACTCACATGCACACAGGCTCACGCACGCAAAATGTGTACGATTTTTAACATCATTTTGTGGTCCCTGCTTAGATAATTTTTTTTTTTTACTATTGTTAAAAATAGCTCTCTATTTTTAAAAAATAAATAATATCATTCACTGGTGACACAGAAAAAAAAAGAAACACATGATTAAAAATTCTGGATCGAAACAATAGATCTCGAAACAATTAAAAGATATTAAAATAACAAGATTGTTTTCTTGGTATGACCACTGTCTTTCAAAGAGAATGTCCCCTCCAAGAGAAATCCATTAATAATTTCCTATCCATTTTTTAAAAACAAAATTTGAAAAAGGTCATCCATTATACTACGTATGTATGTGCAGATTTATTACCGATTTTATTTTATTCTCCTCTTTGCTTTAATTAAAGGCATCCTTGCCTGTTGCTCATCCACTGAGGCATAAAAGCAGTCGTGAATCAGCCATTAGGCTGAACAAGTTTAGGCTGAGGGGGCTGTGAGGACAGAAAAAAAAGCACCAAGGAAAACAACATTATGTAAATACAGATTTTAAAAAAAATGACAATCATTCATAGCTTTTATTCCTGCAACAGCATACTTTGTTAACGAACAGACAGTCATGTATCAGTACGTGTTTGGGGTGTGCAATATAAAATCATGTAGTTATAGTAGAGATCACAGCTAGAGGGGAATCATGCCACAAATCAAGAGGACATAGTACACTGGGGCCTCGGGGCCCGGGTAAGGGTTCATCTTAAATGTAAGTTTAAGGGGAAATGACGATGGTGCTCAAAGTTCCTTCGGCCTTGTGTCACACTAGAGGGTGATGTAGTCGACATCACACTTTTCCCTTCCCATCTCCATAAGGAGCCACCCATTACTACAGCTGGGTGAATGGAGGGTATGAGTTGAAGGGGGTGGGGGAGGGAGCTGTTAACTGACCAGACCAACGTAATGAAACAGTCTGTGGGAGGTACAACAAAATCATGTACAGGTTGAGTTCACCTAATAATTATAATACCTTTCATGTATGTTATTTATGTCATGATATTGCCATTTCACAGATATATTTCTTCTCAGATTTATAAATACATTCCTACTGATATTTTGCATATATATAGGTATGTATGTATATATGTATTGATATTTTACATTGGAGTTCCTATTTACATTTTAAATATTCCTACCGACATTTCTCAGGTATATTCCTATTTACATTACACAGAATGTCTTTGTATTGACATTTTACAGATGTATGTTTTTATTTATAGGTATATCCTATTGACATTTCGTCCAAAAATTTCTGTAGACATATACATATATACATATCTGGATCCATTCCTGAACATATCACTGTTCCTGCTCTTTGTTATTTGAATAGCCCGTAGAGATGTGTCATTTTGCTATGAATGATGATAATTGCTGTAACAAGGTAGACCACTGAAAATTACTGCAACAGAAATGTTTAAAAGTAAAATGAGTGCAGGCTATATATTACTACGGAAAAAGATACTCTAGGATTGTGTGTAGAAAGTAACCAAGTTCGTTAACCTTTTTTTTTTTTTTAAATAAAGGTTGAACAGCTGTGTTAAGAGATGATTTATGAAACCAGAGAATGACCTCCTGTAAGGTGAGACACATTAGAATGATTAGAATACTTTGTTTGTTTGGATGACTATTCATTAAAGGAAAACTAGAAATGGATATAAAAATTAGTCCCTGTATGTGTAGGTAAAAGGTAAAATTCCCATATCCATGCCATTAAGGCATATTGAGAATATGGTGTCAGGCTCATATTTTCTAGAGTTTCAGCATGTGCCTGGCTGCATTTACCTTCCCAGGTTTATCTGGTACCCATTTTTAGAGGCTGGGTGGATCCTGAGGCCTTTCTGGTGTGGTGGTACCAGATAAAAAAAAAATTCCCCACTGTTGGGGCTTGAACCTAGTACCACCAGATTAGTAGACCAAGCACCTAACCACTCAACCAACCAGGCCACTCCATAGTAAGTGAAGGTTAAAAAAAAGGCTAAGAAGCCACAGGTTTATGAACTCCCTGGATGGTTTCAATCATTAGCTCCTCCCTAACAATGAGCTGCAAAAATTGCCTTGTAAAAAAACAAATGTACAAATAAAATAACTGTGCTTAAACTGTTTTATTCTGTTCTTGATGAGTCATATTTTAAACTCAGTTATACATTAAATATGGGCATTGTGGCTGGTGTCACTCCTTGGGGAAATAAAACATTGTCATGAATGTTTATATGTTGCTTTCTTCTGCATGTGATCTTGCAATAACTAGTCTAGTAATAAAAGCATTAAAATTATGCAAAAATTTTAGGTGAATTTGCTGTAAACTAGACATAGACAACATCTATAGTACAACATCTTTAATACTCTAAATGAAAAAGAAAAGAAAAGACTATATATACATGACTATAAGCTGCACAAGAAGAAACACATGACAATTATAAACTTTGACAACATCAAATCTGATGGTACTTAATAAATGTATACATCAGATACTTTTTAATACACCATTTACAACAACAACAATAACAACAACAACAGCAACACAGAATATATAATCATGATTGTCAATTTTACATTAAAAAAAAGAGAGCCCGGATGATATTTTCTCTGGTTTAACTTCATTTGTATTAAAAAAAAAACCAAAACATCATCTCTGTTTTGTATCACATGCATTGTCTTACCACAGATTTTGTCAACAACAGCTATAACAATTTACCAAACAAATCACTTCTGGTAACCAGTAAAGAGGCTCCAGATTTTTTTCAACAAAAACCACAGCATATTTTTACCAATCAAATCTTTTCTGGTAACTAATGTTGGGGCTCCAGATTTTTTCAACAATAACCATTTTAAAAAAATTACCAGTCAAGTCACATCCTTTATGGCAACCAGTGATGTAGATCTAGATGTATTATGTCCTAACTTGAACAATGAAGAAGATCTCATCACCTTTTTTAAAAAATTATTTCACTTAACATTTTTTTCTGAAAACTATAAACTATATAAACAATTTTATTTAACACATGATTTTTTGTGTAAAATAAGCAAATGTTTTGATTAAAAAAACACTTACCCTGGTCAACCAGAAAAATAAATGAAAAAGTTTCAGGTCAACGGAGACTAACAAGAACTTAAGAAAAAAAACAACTCCAGAATCAGAAATAAATAATTTAAAATTAAAAAAAACAATTCTGAAGGAAACAAATAATAATAAATAGTTTTTAAATAAATAGATAAAAATATGAATGTTATTAGATCTGATTACAGACAATGAGACTGCAGAATATATATATATATATATAGAAAGATAGGATCATAGAAGTTTTTGCTATCGTGATGCACTTGATGATGATGATGATGGTGATGATGACAGTGACAGATAGAGAAATGAGGCTTTCTTCTGAAGTGCTATATCTAATTCTACAAGCTTTTCTAAGCACTTTTATATGTGACTGAAAGTTTTTGTCTAAAGTATTATGTGTTACAGAAATCTTTTATCTAAAGTATTACATTTGACATAAATTATAATAATATGATTATGTTTAAAAATTGGTATAGAACTTGACTACATATATATATATTATATATATATATATATATATATATATATATATATATATATACTGGTGTGGAACTACATAACTAATATAGTACTTCTATACCAATATATATATATATATATATATATATATATACTGCAAGTTTTTGCCTAAATTATTGTTTGGGGTTATGACAAGTTCAAGTAGAAATGTCACTAATGGTTCCAAGAGTTTTTCTGGGTGCCACCCCGATGCCTCTCTGGTCACAGTCCTGACACCTCCCCCCCCCCCCAAAAAAAAATTTTTTTTCCATTCAGCAGATTCTCATCTCCCCTGGATTTTCCAGTCTCCACTAAGAAAGAGTTACCAGCAGTTTTGGGAATTGTTGATTTAAGCAGTGAAATTCCATTATGAACATTTATTTATCATAGTGTTTGTATCATTCTATGGTTTCTGTTTTTTTAATGTCTATGTCATTTCTATGGCTTTAACAGCTGTTGTTATTTAATCTAATGTCTATGTCATTCTATGGCTTCAGTTATTTAACCTAATATCTATGTCATTCTATGGTTTCTGTTTTTTAATGTCTATGTCATTCTATGGCTTCAATAACTGTTGTTATTTAATCTAATGTCTATGTCATTCTATGGCTTCAGTTATTTAACCTAATATCTATGTCATTCTATGGCTTCAGTTATTTAACCTAATATCTATGTCATTCTATGGTTTCTGTTTTTTAATGCCTATGTCATTCTATGGCTTCAGTTATTTAACCTAATATCTATGTCATTCTATGGTTTCTGTTTTTTAATGTCTATGTCATTCTATGGCTTCAATAACTGTTGTTATTTAATCTAATGTCTATGTCATTCTATGGCTTCAGCTATTTAACCTAATGTCTACATCATTCTACGGCTTCAGTTATTTAACCTATTGTCTATGTCATTCTATGGCTTAAGTTATTTAACCTAATGTCTGTGTCATTCTGTGGTTTCTGTTTTTTAATATCTATGTCATTCTATGGCTTCAGTTATTGTTTAAATAATTCTGTGTCATTCTAAGGTTTCAGTTCCGCTAAAATAAAGTTGATTCTCAGTATCTGACCAAGTTTCTTGTACAGCTCCTTCATTTTAAGTACACAGCGTTTCTGTCTGAAAATTCGTCTATGCTATTCTGTTTGCTCCAGCTTCTATAATTTTATTAGTTTTCTTATCTGTCTGTATTTAGATACGTTTGTGAACATCTTGTATGCATCTTTTATGTACAGACTTCTTTATATTACTCTCAGTATTCTTAAGAACTACATTATCTGTTTCATTCACGTGCAGTTTATTATATGTCATTACGAACAATTTTTTTAAAAACAACTTTTCCTGTTTGTCTGAGCAATTTGCACTCATAATTATGTCACCATGCAACCTTTTTTTTACACTGCCAAGTTCCTCACTCAGGAAACATGAGTAAAGATTTGGGTTTATTTTCTTCCCACTCGGGTAAAAGTTAACAACCCAGGGTAAATTCTCCTTGGCAGCTGATCTTGGGCAAGTGGCCTTAACCTCTCTGTCTCAAATGTGATCCACAGCCACAGTGAACATGCAAAACTGGTAAATATGCAGCATATAAAATAAGTGCTTAAACCTTTCTATTTTGTTTTCATCATTATGAACATTCATCCACACCTCTTTCTAACTCATCCTGAGCATTTGTGGTACCTCTTTGTATGTCATTATAAATATTCCTACAAATTTATAAAAAATGCCATCTAGAGTAATGCACCAATTTTTTAAATATAATATGATAAACATTTATCTAAAATTTTGTGTCTGAATGTCAGAATTTATCAAAATTTCTAATCATTATTCTAGTTTCATGCTTGCTATTCCCAGCATGCATCTGTACTGTTATTATTAGTGAAAATGCCTTCACTTCATGATTATAATTTTCTGCATCCTCATGAATTTATTTCTTTTAAAACAAGACACGTTTTTCCCTTCAAAATAAAATGTTGTACATAAATGTTGGACATTCTGTTCCTGCATGTATCCTTCATTTTAAAAAAAAATTATTTCTTAAGTTTTGAATCCCTTCATCTTTGACAAGTAATCCATTTTACTCTCATGAAAAGTTAGTTCATTAAAATTCCAGTTACTGTTTTGTAGATTCTGTCATAGCAACATAAATCTATGCATACTAAATATTTGTAATAGTCTCGGCAATATAAAATGATCTCATTTTTAAACTGATTATTGAAAAAAGCATACTACATATACACATCGCAGCTTCTGAACCTCATAAGAAAAATTCATTCTAAGTTATGATGACATGTTTTATCATCAATGTAATGTTGCCAAGTCTTGCATCAGTGACGCATTTGCCCTGGGTAGGGGGAGTGTTCTATGTTCAGTATTAAGACAAACATTATTTTGAGATAGAAGTAATTATTACAACAAGGAGTTCTCCCTTCACCATACAGAACATCGTTCAGCTTTGTTCATATAGGAATTCACAGGGCAGTTGAAGGCATCTGAAAAAGCTTTATAATTCTGTAGTGATCCAATGACCCTGCAGAACAGAAGTAGATCAAAACACATTTGTCATCTTTGTGGAAATCAGTATGGCATGCATGATGTGATCATTTATATCTAAGATAAGTTGGATAACCATCATCATCATTATAACCACCACACTTCTTCCATCACCACCTTCACCATTATCACTTTCTTCATCACCTTTTTTTATTTTAATCAAAACAGAAAAAAAACCCTCTGTACAATTTAAAGCACTTAAAATGTCACATCCATTACTTTTTATTACCAGAAAAAAAAAACAAAAACAAAACAAACTTGTTGCTTCTGTGTCTACACTGTTTATGGATGACTTTCCTTGACCAAACAAAAATGTGATCCTCAATCTTAGAACATCATCCTTGAGAGGGTAGATGGTTGCTCCCCCTACCGGAGAATGAACTTTGGCTCTCAGATAATTTTTTTCTGATTTTTCTTATTTTCACAGACAGGGGTATTTAGTTTTTCTGTAGTTTCTTCAAGGCTGATCTCTCTTTTCAATTTCACAATTTGTATTCTGCATGTATCCTTGCTTCCATTTAATTTTTCTGCACTCATTTTCAAATGCTCAGCCATTTAGACAAGAAGGTGGGTTACTCAGTGAATCCCATTGTCAGCAGAAACTCTTCATACATGTCCCAGCTTCTCATCCATCTTTGTACCGGAGCTAACATGTTTCAGTAGAAAGTGCAGTTTTGCAGAATATTTTCTTAGAATCTGGAGATGATTATGTGTATAGTGAGTTCTGGTAGCCTTCCGCTCATGTAGTTTAGCTTGCATGCTGCAACATTCTGTTGACTGCTTGAAAAGTGACATCCGTTGAGTTTCTTTCAGCTTAATAACTGAATGTTCAGAATGTATAAAATCGGAAAAAAGTAGGAGCAGCTTTATTACTTAACGATTACAAAGTTGTGATGTTTCAGCGTGAGCCTTAATCATACAAAAACATACAGGACAAAGAAATAGAGAGAGGAGATAAAGTATAGATTCACATGAATACTGTTTAAAAAAAAAAAATTTTTTTTAAAGGAGTACTTAGCTGTAAATTGCAAGGTGTGGCTTGTCCGGCGGTGTGTGTCAGGAATGGATCTGGTAGGACGTGGAAATTGTTTAAATAGAGACCTGTGACATGTGGTCGGTGGGTTGTAACTGGGGGTGGTGGATGGGGAACCAAGGAGGGGAGAGAGAGTGACGCACTACTGGCCTAGCTAGGAGAAATTGAAACAGGTGATTGGGGAAGAGGGGTTGCAGAGAAAATAGTGGGGTTGCAGAGAAAATAGCGGGGTTGCAGAGTGATGCTGTGAGGAAGTTTGAAAAGTAAGAAGGGGTGGATTTAGTGGAGAGGTACTATAATGATTGAAGAAGATGATGTTACGTGTAACTAAACAGCGAGTTTAACCCATTTGGTTCCAGCGTCCCATAATTTTGAATGCAGCGGTTCTCAAGTGCCAGGCGGCTTGTGTCATCTGCGTGACATTGTTTAATGGCTGTTACTAGAAAATCAGATTTGCCTCTGTGGTTGGGGCCATTGAAATGATTTGGGACTGGTTTCGAAGCATGCTGGGCGATGTCGTACAGATGTTTTTGCATGCAGTCCCCTAATCTGAGGCCAGTCTCACCGATATATGTTATCCTGCATCTTTTGCAAACGATGACATATATCACATTTCGGGACTCGCATGTGAATCCCTCATGAAGAGTGAGGATAGTTTTGGGAAAGGTGATTGTTTTCGTTTCCCAAACTACAGGGCAGGTTACGCAGCGGGGGTGGTTACATTTTCTGGTGCCAACATATGTAAGGCTCTGCTTCAAGTGGCTGTGGACGAGGATGTCCTTAAGGTTTGGCTCACATTTGTATGCTAATAGGGGTGGATCAGAGAAAATGTCACGAGTGTCGGAGTCGAGTTGGATTATCGGCAGATGACGATAAAGAATTTTCTTAACCATCTGACCGTGCGTGTGGAAAGGCAGTACTAACTTAACTCTGTCAGATGGAGTAACAGGCTTTTTCCTGAATACTTCTTTGCGGCTCACTAGTTGGATACGGTTGAAGGCTTTATGAAGGACCATTTCTGGGTAGTGGCGATGACGGAAAAATTCTAATAACTTGTTGGACTGGTCTATAAAGTCCAAATTATCCTGACATATGTGGCGAAGACGGAGGAGTTGGGAATATGGGATGGAGTTCTTACGGCCTCAGGATGCGAAGAGGTGTAAAGCAAATAGGTGTGGCTATCGGTGGGCTTGTAAAATACAGAGGTGACAAGCCTGTTTGTGCCAATAGAAATTTTAATGTCTAAAAAAATTAACAGACTTGTCAGAGATTTCATAAGTGAATTTTATGTTGTTAATGAGTGTATTGGCGAATTCAATAAATTTTTTAAGGTCTTCATGTGGCATACTTGTAATTCCAATGCCATCATCGATGTACCTTTTATAGAATTCTGGAAATCTGCCAGTGTAGGTTTCCCATAATTTGACTTCCAGAAAGCCCATAAATAGACATGCATAACTGGGACCCATTTTCGTTCCCATAGCAACACCACTGATTTGCTCGAAGTATTCGCAGTTGAATTTGAAAGAATTTTGGTTTAGTACTAGCTCTGTAAGTCTGATAATGGTGTCAGTGTTAGTTGTGGGGTGAGGGTCTTTGTCGAGAAAATGGCGGAGTACTACACGTAACATCATCTTCTTCAATCATTATAGTACCTCTCCACTAAATCCACCCCTTCTTACTTTTCAAACTTCCTCACAGCATCACTCTGCAACCCCACTATTTTCTCTGCAACCCCTCTTCCCCAATCACCTGTTTCAATTTCTCCTAGCTAGGCCAGTAGTGCGTCACTCTCTCTCCCCTCCTCGGTTCCCCATCCACCACCCCCAGTTACAACCCACTGACCACATGTCACAGGTCTCTATTTAAACAATTTCCACGTCCTACCAGATCCATTCCTGACACACACCGCCGGACAAGCCACACCTTGCAATTTACAGCTAAGTACTCCTTTAAAAAAAATTTTTTTTTTTTTTAAAACAGTATTCATGTGAATCTATACTTTATCTCCTCTCTCTATTTCTTTGTCCTGTATGTTTCTGTATGATTAAGGCTCACGCCGAAACGTCACAACTTTGTAATCATTAAGTAATAAAGCTGCTCCTACTTTTTTCCGATTTTATACATTCTGGTATCACAGCTTTACTGCAGTGCTTAGTGTATAGTTGTATACTTATACACCAATTATTGTGTAACTGAATGTTCAGGTCATCTGCTGCCTGTTTTTTGTTTTCATGCATTACTATAATTTTTTTCCTTGATGTTTGTAACTGCTGAAATACTAAACAAAGAATGTATATTTCACCTTTTTCTTATCATGTTGATGCATGGGATTTTCTTCAGAAGTGGAAAGATTATATGAAGAAAGTGAACGAAGGCAGACTATATGTACATATAAATGACTGAAGGTGACTGACTATAGTGTACATATGAATGACTGAAGGTGATTATGTATACAATTAAGACTTCAAATGCAGACTACATATATAAAAGTAAGATTTCATACCGGAATCTTCCAGGACTGTGATATCCTGTTTTTATTTTGTTAATGGCTGCAGCAGGCCTCATGACTCCACACCAAACCTGGTGAAGGACAGAGTGTACACTTATTTAGGCTGCTGCTATGTCTGTATATGTGTGGCTATTTGTTGTTGTTGTATATGTTCTGGCATGGTAGTCTTATCACTCCAGAGCTATGAGCTGGATGCTGATTTCGGATACGTAATTTTTTTTTTTTTATATACTTGAAAAAAAAAACCTGAAAAATTTCTATAATACAGTATTAAACAATATGGCATTTCATACAGTGAAACTGGCGATCAGAGACCCATAGCTGGCATGCTGGTATCAGGGATGGTGAACCACAGCTGACAAAGAACCTATCACATCTCTCCAGTGGTACCCCTTGTAACAGACCTAGCCTGACTAACAGGGCAGAGATCACCACAGACCCCATGGTGGTGGAGTCTGCTAAAGAAGCTAGCTCCACTCCTCAGGGTCAGAAAAAACAGCAGTCATAACCAACTCCCAATCCAACATGATGCTGTGTCTCAACATCCTCACTGCACTGGCTGCAAAGAGCTGCAGCTTACAGTACTGGGGAAAACTGAATAAGAAGATAGTTAGTAACCATATGGAAGTAGTTAATTTTTTGCAGCTGTGAGATCAACTCATCCAGAATCATCCATAAACTTTTGCACGTCTATATATGCTTCAGAATCAAACATGCACATAGAATACAGGCTAAAGCACTGTGATTCTCTGAACCCCTTGTGGTCCTCTCGTGGATCTCATGTGGTCTATTTTGGACCACACAGGGGACCACGGGACCTAACGAGGACCACAGGCGTGAATTCAGTAGGTTCACAGTGCGGTTTTTGGTGGTAGAAGTGAAAGAAGAAGAAGAAGAAACATGCACATAATTTTTGTCAGCAGAAAAAATGTCACTACTTAAAATTTTTGCATACGTTGACTGTTACATATTAAATCAAGCATTGGAAACATGTCCCTTCAGCACAGTTACCACACTCACTGGAGCTTAATAAAATATGACAATTATCGTGTGTTTTTCTGCAAGTGCCTGAAAAGATGTCCCTAAAAGTGAGGAAAAGAGTATTGCAGTACTATGTAGAGGCAACAGTTGTATGGATGGGAAACTCGGACAATTAACAAACAGATGATAAAGAAAATCGAAGCAGCAGAGATGTGGTTTTGGAGAATGGTGCAGTAACAATCCTAGACAGACAGACAAAATAAATGAGAAGGTCCTTTGAGAAGTTTCAGAACAATTAAAACTATTTAAAATTATAAGAAAAATGGTCAGAATTTCTTGAACATGCCATGAGAAGACAGAAGTTAGAGAACTTGGTATTGACTGGAAAATTCAAGGGAAAATGAAGGAGAGGGAGATCAAGAGAAAAATATCTCAGTGGACTGACCAAGTAGCATAGGGAAAGAGAAGCATTTCAACTGATCAGAAACACCAAGGATCACACAAGATGGGAAAAAGTATGAAGGCCAACAACATCAGGCACGGCACATAGTGAATTAAATTTTAT
This sequence comes from Achatina immaculata, assembly GCA_009760885.1. NCBI lineage: Eukaryota > Metazoa > Mollusca > Gastropoda > Stylommatophora > Achatinidae > Lissachatina > Lissachatina immaculata. Next base: position 11,447,296 of record CM019696.1, read on the forward strand.
TTAATTTTCAAAACTTCAAAGACTTACCTGAGCAAAGTTCATGAAGAACAACTGGTCACTTGTAAACTGTAGGAGTCCAGGAAGTCTCGACTCAGAGTGGCCATGGTGGTCTATATACTTCCTGTATGCCTGAGCCAGAACAACAACATGAGAACATTTACTGAATGTACGTAGTACTTCAATTTTTGCTTTTTTTCAGATGGTGATAGCCTTCACGCACAAAAGAAGGAGTGAAGTATATGGATATAAAAGACATGTTTTTCTGTAAGCTGAGCTGAATTGAAGGAAAATAGGTAAAGTAAGAGAACACAGTTTTGTAGGATTAGACCTAAAAAAATCGTAGCCAATGCACTTTAGGGAGACACAAGAGAAAGAAAAAAAGTTTTTACGCTATCAGAACAGTTTGTTAGCACACTGTTTTCTTGTGGCTAGATGGCAGCTTGTCCTGCCAGAGTCCATGGGTAATTCTCTTGTGATTTTTCTTTCTCTCACGTCTCACTGAAGTGCTTTGTCTACTATTTTTTAAGTCTAATCCTACAAAACTGTGTTCTCTTACTTTACTGAATGAAAGCCTTGTTGTTTCCTAATTATAAAAAATTGTACCTAAAGGAAAATAGATACAATCTTTTCTCTTTCTCTCTCTCTCTCTCTTCTCCCCCCCCCCCCCCCCCCCATCATGATCCTCTTACTTGTAGTAGTTTGGTAAACATTCATTCATGTGAGACTACAAGAATAACTTTTTTACATGTAGTTACTTTCTGTACTGAGTGCTAGGTAAGAGTGAAAGGTAAATGTTTTATTTTATTTTTGTCAGCTTTTTAAAAGATTAATTATGTTTGTTATGTGTGCATAAATAGGTTATTTATAGGATGTCTGGAACAGGAGAAAATTTTGTGATAAAGGCAGAATGTCAGACAGGCTTGCATGCCCAACCCTTTGGAAATAAAGATCAATCAATCAATCAGTCAATCAATCAATCAATCTCTCACACAGACACATCATCATCATCATTATCTGGTGCAGTACCAACTGGCGTTGGCTATTATTCTTCTCCAGAGAACCCGATCCTTCGTGCAGACCATTAGCTCAGTTGGTGATCTCCTCTCACATCATCTCGTCACACTGTCCAGTATCATTTCTCTTGGTCTTCCCCTGGCTCTTCTTCCCTCTATTTTTTCTGTTGTTATAATATTTTCAATGCCCCCTCTTCTCACTGCATGTCCTATGAAAGTACATTGTCTCCCTCTTATCTTTTTGACAAGGTTTTTTTTTTGTCTCTCCAGCTCTTCTCCTACATTCTTCATTAGTTATTTTTGCTGTCCAGGGGATTCACAACATTCTTCTAATAAACCACGTTTCTGCTGCTTCAAATGATTTGTGTGCAGACTTGCCTATTTTTCATGATTCACTTCAGATACATACATTTCTTTTTTAAAATCTATATTTATTCACCATTTTGAAGTCTTTCATTCAGTTTGCAAATACAAAACTTTTGGTGTTTCAGGGCAAAAAGTGTGCCATGACCTTTACAGTCAACTCAGACAGCAGAACAGTGAAAGAAACTAGCTGTGCTTTTGCTTCCACTCAATGGAAACCATGGCTGCCACAAAAACTCTGAACTGGCTCAAGTCATAAGCTGGAAGCTTGCATTCTGAGTGACTTGATGAGCAAGCTTAAGAAGATTCAGGCTGACTGTCTAAAGTAACGGTGGCTTGAATCCCTGCAGATGTCATAGATCCATCAGCTGACCTTCATTCTTGTACCAGGCAATGCAGGTATCAGGGGGAATGAAAAAAAGAGGATCAGCTGGTTGACCCAGATGTCATGGAGGAAGAGTAGGCAATGGGTCAAGCAGGCATCAGGCTTCATCAGTGCTGTAAGAGAAGCTGGTTGAACAAAAGGACTTCAGTGACAACTGTGAATCAGTGTCATTGTCAAGAGTGAAGGAGTTGGGGGTGAAACTTTGGGTAGCAAAAACGAATGATTCATCAAAACCTCCAGACAGATGGTCAGCCAGCAAAGAATGGGTGTAAACAGTTACTGTGTGCTAAAGGAGACAATGAAGAGGAAACTGGAGCACCTGTGAGTGCATCTAGAGTGTATGGATGATGATGCTTACTAACATCTAGAGTGTATGGATGATGGTGCTTATTAATTAACTACACAAGACTTTCTCTCCTCTATTTTTCTTTCTCTGTCAAACCCCTTTTCTTCTTTCTCATCTTACTTATCTATTTCTTGTTTCATTTTCAATCTCCTGCCATTTGTTCTCTGTGTTTTCTCCATGTAAAATCTGCTTAAATTTTCTTCATTCTCATTTTACCTCTGTATGAAACATATTAATGAAGCAAAATGTGAACAACAGAAATGTACTCAGAGTAGATAACAAGTTAGTGGAGGAGGTCAACGAATTTGTATACCTTGGCAGCAGAGTAGTAGAAAATGGAGACAGCACAGAGGACATCAACAGCAGACTTACTAGAGCAAACCAGGCTTTTGCAATGCTACAGAATATATGGAAATCAAATAAACTAAGCATAAATATGAAAATCAGGATATTTAAGAGTAATGTTCTAAGTGTACTACTCTATGGTAGTGAATGCTGGAAAATCACCAAAACCATAGAAAACAAGTTGAATTCTTTCCAGACTAAATGTTTACGTAGAATTAAAAAATATTTTGGCCAAACACCATAAGAAATAACATCTTATTGGCAGAAATGCAGATGAAACCACTGACAACAATTATTGAGGAAAGACGCTGGCGATGGTTGGGACATGTGCTCAGAATGACTGACAACTCACTACCAAAAATAGCACTAAGATGGACACCACAGGGGAACAGAAGTAAGGGTAGACCAAAAGAGACATGGAGAAGAACAACAGAAAGGATGTTGAGCAATAGAGGGCTCACCTGGGCAAGAGCAGAAAAAAAGGCGAAAGACAGGCATTTGTGGAAAACCCTTGCGGAAGCCCCATGTGCCCTGGGCACTTAAGGTTCAGAGAGAGAGAGAGAGAGAGATGAAACATATAATCATATGCTCTTTATTCAGCTCATAGCATTCTTCTAAATCCAAAAAAATAAACTATAGGCAAAAGAGGCTTTTAACAGCTGCAGAAGAAATTAGGAAATCTGTGCAAAATTTCAAATATGTGATCCATCAAAAGAGCGCAGGACTTTTTAAAATGACAAACTGACATGATCTTCATAGTTCAAGCAGAAACAGGTTATTATTTTGTTTGTTTGTAACGAAAGCTGAAAGAAAAATATTTACATTTTTATCTGCATAAGCAAAGTGTATATGTTTTCCTATGTTTCTTCTTTATTTAAGTGAAACATGTTAACTTACGAGCATTTGTTCTTCAAGTAAGGAAATAACTTTTACATTGCAAAGTAAAACTTATTCTTCATTTAAAAAAAAGTTATCTTACTACATTACAAATATAACATTTCTTTGTCAAGTAAGTACAGCAAATTGCTACATTACAATTAAAATTATTTTGTTCCCTCTCATTCAGTGAAAGTAAGATGGCTACCCTGTAAGCTTCTTTAAGGCCTCCGTTGTCTGCGATGTTCTCCCCTTGAGTCTGGATGCCATTAAGCTTCATGTTGACCTCTGGCTCAGTGTAGTTGCTGTACTGGTCAATGATGCACTGTGCCCGCTCCTGTTTCAAGAATGTGAATGTTTTCATGCAGGTGGTGAATATGATTTCTACAAAGCAAGTTTTTGTGACTAAAGTAATGAATATTGCATGGGTAATTATGATTGTTACTGTGGACTATGATGGCATAATAGAGAATGAGATATTAGCAATAATGACAATAGCAATGCATACTGTAAATTTGGTAATAGCAGCTAATGTAATTGTGTTAAAAATGGTTCTAATGTGCTCCCTATAGTGGTGGAGCAAGCTGAGATACCTGCTACTTAGTTTAACTCAACAGATTTAAGTAAACCACATCTGCACCCACTCCCTGCCAAGCTTGAGGCTGTGGTTCTGAGTTACCACAGCTACAGCTGGCAAGAACACCAGGTGCACAAATACATGGTGATTCTGTAACAATGACAACAATAGTAATAATAACAGTAACGCTAATCATGATTATGTCATTGATAACACTGGCTTCTATGTTATTGACCACTAGTGGACATAACACTCAGAGAAATAATTTTGACTGACAAAAGCTTATATATATCTGGGCCCTGGTAACCACACGGATAGAGAGAATCATGCGTTAACATAAACTGCGTTAAGATGATAAAAGTCAGTATTACCGATAACTGCTTGAATTTATCAGCCTTGGATGAAACTGGTAATAATGGTTATGATGAGTGAACATGTCAGGGAGTCAGATTCTGTATTCATCTGATGATTTATTATTGGCCATGAATGCATACAGAAGACCTTTTAGCTGTCTCACCTTAAATTTCTGGATGACTTCACTATCCCACCACTCAACAAGTACTCCTTTCTTGTCATACTGTCTTCCTCTATCGTCAAATCCGTGAGTTATCTCATGTCCAATGACCATGCCAATGCCCCCATAATTCAGGCTCCTATTTAAACATTAGTTCTGAATTATTTCTTTAACTAAACAAAAAATGAATCATTTAGCAGGTACATTATGACAAATATCTACAAGGAAGGAACCCACAAGTTTGCTTAAAGGTGAAAGGGGAGATGTTCCAGAAGAGTGACATATTGAGGAGAGGCATAACGAAGGAGTGAAACAACTCAGAGTGAATTTCAGTAAAGTGACACAAACACTGTCCTTATGAAGGGGTAACATACGTATCTTGTGTTAAACTACATACTAGATGATTATAGACATAATTCATTTAATACGTTTGATTACAACATAAATACTAGGTGTAGTCAACGAGTTAGGTTTAGGGTATCTATTGTAAAAGAGTTCATAAAAGAAAACCACAGACAGATCAAGAGGTAAATTGATTTATTTGATTTTTCACGTTGAGGTATTTTTCACAAATATTATTACGTAACTGTCACTTCTTCATTATGTTAATCGCTCAATGAGATATCTATTTCATTTCTTAGGTATGTCACACTTTTGTTATGTGGCCCCTTTGATCCATCCTTTACAAGGTTCTTTGTACAGGGAAGGAGATCACAAGGCTGACTAAAGCTAAGATACAAGGATATTTTTACAAGGAAAGAGATCACAAGATGGGCTAAAATTAAGATACACTGATATTTTTACAGGGCAGGAGATCACAAGATTGACTGATAATGAGGATATTTGTAAGACAAACATCAGAGCTTCATCCGTAAATAATGAGAACCTGGAAAGACTAGTGACAACACGTACCAAATTTGTGTCATCTAGGGGTGAGCCTGAATCTAACTTGATGACAGAATATATAATGATATAAAGACTGAAGCTAACAGAAAAATGTGGTCAGCTGTGGTACCAGCCAAATACTGGCAGAATCAGTCTTTTGAAAATTTGTGGAAGCAGAGAAACTTATGTTTGGCAACGGCTAAATCTACATGTGTGAAGACTTTATCCAACAAAGACAGCCAGAATGTAATTAATTATTGCTTCATTCCTATAATTACAACAATTATTACAATAAATAAATAAACATTATATTGTGCTAACACAAATACCTAATTTAAAGCACAACGTTCTCTCTCTCTCTCTCTCTCGTATGCACTTAGATTTTAAAAATTCACATACTTAGGATAATCTTTACTGTAAAATGGAGGTTGTAGAATAGCAGCTGGGAACACTGAAAGACAAAAATATAAAATCATCAGGCAGAGAATCTTAATCAACATTATTTTATCACCATTTCATTCTTCACAATATTTATTTTCACCATAATTTTAACAATATTAATATATTATCACCATGGCTAATTTTTCTTACTCTTATGAAACGCCGTTCTTACACGTTTTTGTGAAAATAACTTGGTGAAAACTTTACTTGATAAAGAATGCGGAAAACATAACCGTGCAGAGACAGGTTTGGCTCCGGAATCAGTTACTATCGGGCCCTCTTTCCGAGTGCGAAAACTGTCTAATTTGGCCTCTAACAAAGAGAAGAAAGGAAAAACAGGGCCGGCAGGCCAGCTCAGCAGCCCCGATCCCAGAGTAGGCCATGGACTCCCCTCTTTGTTTGCCGAACCTGGTAGTGAACTTACACGTTTTCTTGCGTGCTTGTAAGCTGGGATGTCAAGGAAGGAAAAAGTAGGCTTCCACAACTTGTCTTTACCGAAACCAGAGCTAATTATCGCCGTAATTTTCTTCGGCATATTAGTACATCACCTCCTTCATGGGTGTCATCAAAATTATAATCTACACCACTTCTTCCTTATCATCTTTATAATGATCGTCATCATTATAATCTTTGTATCCTTGACACTGTCGTAACTATCACAGAATGTACAAACGCTCTTAAGTACAAGAATACTCTGAAATTAATGGATAAACGAGATAACGACTGCAGTAAAACTGGTTCTAGTTACTGCCGCTAACATCAGATTGGTGTAATTTGTTTTCCAATTTGTGGTCTCCCAGCCTCGTCTTTAGGGCGTATTCTGTTGTACTGTGTACAAGGAGGAATGCCAAAAAGCTAAGTTTTTCCTCTTCTTTTAGTATATGTTGTGTTGTTTCTGTATGTAATCTTTGAAAAAGGCTCGCGCTGAAATATTTGATGTTTTATGTTTTTCATTATTTGTGTTTTTTCTAACTTTCCTCACTCCCTCTATCGCTTTGTAGAACTGTACCATACACCTCTGTTTACTTGTATTACTCTGACATGAATAACACGGCACTTACTTATCTGATTTAGCGAGGAGCTGTAGAATGCATTCAAGACAGCGGGTGCAGTTGACCACCTGAAAGTCACGTGAAAACACGGGGAAAACTTTACATCAAAAAATGACCAAAAATGAATGAACGGAACGAATAATTTATTGACAGATACATGGCTATAAGGTCAATAACAGCTGAATAAAGAAGTTAGTGGATAGATCGTGGGCAGGTTGACGGAGTGTGGCTGTGAAGTCAAAGATAGGCATGAGTATGTAATCAATAAAAGGTATAGATGTCTAGGCTAGTGTATGGGAGAGGCCACACTCCTGGACCTACAGAAGAAATATATACATATTAAAATAACAAAATGCAGCAAAGCGTAAATATTAAAATGAAATAAATCTTGAAATGGTTCATTTCAATATGGGACAGAGCTTTAAGGGGTTAATATTAAAACTAGACAAATCACGCGTTATTACAGAACATTGAAAAGGGTTTATTTAAAGTAGGACACGATGGAAGAGTTAATATTAAAGCTAAATAAAGTAAGCGCTAATGGATAAAGTAAGCGCTAATGGAACAAAGTTTAAAAAGATTAATTTAAAATGATATAAATCCAGAAAGGTTTAATCTTAAAAAAAAAAAAAACTCTGATTGCACACATCCCTTCACACTTGAAACCGTGGAAGTTACCTTGCTCTGTCTACAGGTTCTCTAAGTTTCTTGAGGTTTGTGACTGCCAGCTGCTTCAGACTTGTCACTGTGTTGTCGAAGTATCTGTCAGGGTAATACTCGACCTAACGACGACAGTGCAGATAATTTCAGGTACAAACACTCCAATGTGTTTTATTACGTGAATTTTTATATTTATTTTATAATAATCTTAAAACTAGGTCATATAACATGGAGAATGAAGAGAACAAATTCACAGGTTTTAGAACCGCTCCAAGTGAATTGTGAACTTCTCATGAAGAAAATAATAAACTTTAGCCATATAAAAAGACATAACAACAAACTGAAAACCATATTAGAAAGAAAGGTGAAAGAAAAAAAAAGATATATAGGCTCTAAGAGATAGTTAGGGCTGTAGATTGGAAGAAAACATACGAGATAGGACAGGGCACAGACTTGATGAATGTATCATCAAGGCGAGGGAGCCAGGAAACTGGAGATTCATTATCGCCAACCTTCGTTTTGGAGAAGGCACATGATGATGATTTTATAAGTCAGAAAGTTAAAATTTTTAAAAAAGTCATAGATTATGTTTTGGATCACTGAAATTGCGCTCCAGACAAGCAGACATGTGTTGTTAACCTATCCATAGAAGAAGGACCTCCATTGCATCATTGATGTAATCATTATCGACTAGCAGCGACATTCAAATCAATTGTCTTTAGCCGGATAATCCATGCTATTATCTATTCAACCACTCCATCCCCAATAGTTAATTAAAAACTTATGTACAGTAGCACCACAGGGGGAAAGATGTAAGGGTAGACCAAAAGAGACATGGAGAAGAACAACAGAAAGGATGTTGAGCAATAGAGGGCTCACCTGGGCAAGAGCAGAAAAAAAGCAAAGGACAGTCATTTGTGGGAAACCCTTGCGGAAGCCTCATGTGCCCTGGGCACTTTAGGTTCAGAGAGAGACAGAGAGAGAGAGAGAGAGTGACAGAGAGAGAGAGAGAGAAAGAGAAGAGAGAGAGAGAGATAGAGAGAGATACAGTAGCATAAGCAGGTAGAAGTTCTTCTTGTAGAAGTTCTATAATATTAACAAAAACTGATAGGGCTGACAAGATGTGTATGAGAAAAGCCTTACATTTATGCTAAAATAATTGTCCTTCCAGTACTCTTCTTATGAACTCAGTGGTCTTCTCAAGACGCTAGTTCTTGCGTCTAATATACCGACGAGAAGATGTAGCAGTTTGATATGTGGACTGCTGGGCTAGGTCCGATGAAAAAACCGCTATCCCAGGATTAAGTTCTACAGCGTCATGGGTCGTCGCACTGTTACAATTAGATTTGTTTTGTCTTGTCTTGTCGTCTACCTCTATGAAAGTGCAAGCTGGTGTGTTTTTTTTTTTTTTTGCAGCAGCAGGTGATGCTGTGAAGGTGTTAAGGCACAGCATAGTGTCGGCTCGGACAGGGGTTTTGGTGACTTTTTTTCAGTCCCTGACGGCAGTTAAAAAAGCAGAGAGCTTTCAGTACTTCTTTAGCAGACTCCACCGCCATGGAACTATGGCGACCCCTGCCCCGTTACTCAGGCTAGGCTTTTACTGGGGATACCAAGGGAGAGGTGGGGCAGTGTCTTGGTCAGCTATGGTTAGCCAACCCTGACGCTAGCATATCATATTAAAGTTCACCCGCAGATAATTATTATTATTATTTGCTGTTCTCATCATCATCAGGAGCCATACCAGCATGACCGGCAGTCACGGTTTCCCTGAGCTGGCTGTTCTAATGTTTCCTGTCTGTTCAGTTGATGAATTTCTAACATGCCGTTGCATCTGACCGTCCATGACCTTCTATTTCAGACTTCAACTTTCTCTCTCTGTTCCCATTTATATTTACCAAGTTAAAATGCTTTCTACCTCTCATCTTTCCCATCGTTCTCTTACATTTCTAAAATTAAATTTCCACCAGCGGGCTATAGGCCATGTTGCTTATATTTTGGTCTTACAAGTATCGCTCTGTTATACTACAAGACTTCGAGCTTCGTTTCACTCAGTCTAATAACAAACATTCTCCGGTTTCTCTTACATAGAGAAACTTTTACTTTTTATAAAATATGTTTTTAAGAAAATAAAACTAGAAAGTTTTCACAGCATAAAACTTTTCAGATAGTTTCATTTTCAAATCTGATTGATACTTCTGTTGTTATTATTGTTATTATTTGGAAGAGAACATGGCGGCGGTAGAATACTGGCAGTTACCGGAGTTGGCCAATGTACACCTGACCATATCTTATCTCACCTGTCCGTGGCGTTTCTGACAATAGGCTCATGTGCTTGTTCAGCCTGGAAAAAGAATAAGGCCTCGAGGTCGTTCGCACGGTAGTGGAGTCAGGCAAGAAGCTCCTTTCTTGGGTCTTACACCAAGTCTTGAAGAAAGTCAGCGTCATACCTCACTGTCCAAAGCGATGCCAGTGCATCATCATCATCATCATCATCATCATTTTGGGAGGAACGCACAATATTTTCAAAGTTTCAAGAATATCAGAACAAAATATTAAAACAACTGTCTTTTCGAGGATATACTCACATTGGCGTATTCTGCGTCAAGGGCTGTGTCGTTGAGGATATAATCAGGGTATCCTATTTTCTCTGCTATAGCTTCGGCCTGGATATAAAAAATTGTTTGCTCTAAGCAGTGTCAGTGTCATGATTTGTATTTATATTATTTTTTAGAATACACACACACATATACACACACACACATACATACATACATACATACATACATACATACATATACACATACACACATACATACATACATACATACATACATACATACATACATACATACATACATACATACATACATACATACATATATACATACATAGCGAAAGTTGATTAGTGATGATGTTCTGTAAATTGTTAGGTTAAATTGTTAGAGCACAACCTTTTCATTCCCACTTCTCATTCCAGTTACTCCGACAACTTTAATCGCCTGAATTCATACTTTAAGACATGACGACGTTGGCTATCTGTTTCTCTTAACTGATTTGGAAGTCTAGTATGAAACAGATACATAAAATACAGGCCGGCAGTAATTTCATTGTAAAACCATCGTGACCGTATTTATTTTCATTTTTGGTTATTTTTATTTCTTGGGATTTTGGTTTTGGAAGTGAAAAAACTTATACACCGTATTTCATTAATTAAACTTCCCCGGTGTTTATTTACACACAAAAGCAAAAACAAATTTAAATCGGTGTTTAATAGAAACCGGCGTCTATTCAAGGCATGCGTTTATTTGCAAAATGCCAAATACGGCTCTGCAGCATCGGTAATAGTCTATACCGTACGTCTTTACTTTGTTTTGTTTTTTAGTCGGGCGTGAAAAGTAAAAACCCTTCCTGCACACTCCATGGCGTGTAAGCTCCTAGTTCAGATAATCCCTCATTTTAGAGAACTCTGGGAAACTGGCATACTTGTTTTTACTTCACAACTGACAGTCATTTCAATACATAAGCCAACTCTAATTCAGTCAGTCATTTGGATGTCCCATAAGGAACTTTGCCTCCCCTAACAGCTCTCCTATAGGCCTCTCGGTTGTGAGGAAGATGCCATGCTGCTGATGCATCCATTTGTAGATTATCAACGATGTCTTGCAGCCATCTTCGACTTGGTCTTCCTCTCTTTCTTTTTCCCATTATGTATCCTTCTAAGGCGGTCTTCTCTAAATTCTCATGACGTTTAATGTGTCCAAAACCATAATTACATTCATGAAATGCCAACCAGTTCTAGATACATGAAATGCCTAGATTCGTGAAACTTATGTTCTTGCCGTTCTAGACTCCGAGTTTGTTTGTTTTTTTTTTCCCTCAAGATCGATCAAAATAATGGGAAACATTTAACAATAACAGAAACATCGTCTCCTGCTAACCGCAGTACCGACTTTCATTTCCAGGGAAAGAACCGCATTTCTAGGTCATATATTCTAAAACTGAGTTACCTTTTCCTTGGCCACTTTCTTTGTCTGCTCATCCATCCACTCAGCCTCGTCCAACATCTCGTAGAAAACATTTCTGATATCATGGATCATTTCTAGTGCCTAGATTAGATAAAGGGAGAAAATCGAAGAAATCTGTGAATTCTTTGATTTCTGATAATCAGAAGATTAAGAGAAATGTAATAAATTATAAATAGTGTTTTCTTAGATCTTCTCAGTTCTCTGTTGCACATATAGCACAGATACTTTTCCATCCAGTTTTTTTTTAAATTTTGGTTCTAACAGTATGAGTCACTAAAATTAATTTAGCTGCAGCTGGGTCTGCCAACCTGACAGGTATATAATCTTTTCACACGTTGTCTACAAGCAAAACAAATGTCTGACCAGTGCGAAGGAAAATCTGTTGAAACTTTTAACACGTCATCATTTGTGTTACTTTATAAAGTCTGGTCTAGGAGAAATAAAGATTATTCTAGTTAAATCATGAGCCCGTGGTGTGCTGCCTGCAGTATTAGGATGAGCCAAAGGGATCTTGTATACCATTATATGTTACGTCTGTGTGAGCTCGTAGTTAAGTTTCGTTTCGTTTCGGTTTTCGGAAAAGACTTTATCGCCAGCTCGGCCGCCCGTTCCAGTTGCTACCTCAGAACAGCTGTCCCAGGCAGCATAGACACCCCAAGTCCCTGCGATATTTTCCGTGGTAGATTAATTCCTGAAAAGTTCTGGGTGTTCCAGGTTTATGTGAATTCTCCTTTTTTCCCGCATTCTTATTCTGTGCCGTTTTCTTTACTTTGCCCACTCATTTACATTGGTGTCTCCCTCTTGCTTTTTTCTTTCCCTTCAACTTTTCTCTCATGTACGATTCTCCTTGGCGGCCTGGTTGGCTGAGTGATTAGGCGCTCGATTTACTAATCCGGTGGTACAGGGTTGAGTCCAAGCAGTGGGTATTTTTCTGGTACACATCAAAAACAGACCCCGGGGTAGACACAATCTCTAAAAAAACGGGTATCAGAGAAATCTGGGAAAGTAAATTCGGTCAGGCGTGATACTGACCACATCACACTTTCATGTGATGAAGATCTTGGAAATACGGGCCTAACACCGTATCCCCAATATGGCTTAATGGTATTTAAACGAAAATTTTACCTTTTTTTTTAACAATTTCTTTAGCTCTCTGTGTTCTTAACAAAAATTTCCAAAGCAAAAATGTATTGTGTTTACAGTCTTGTTTCAATGTTTTCTTAGCAAAATGCCTTATTTGAGTGCCACATGTTATTGTTAATTATACACATAATTCCATCGGATTAGTTCTAGACAACTGCACTGACTACTGTAAATATCACACTGTGATCAGAGTGCAAAAGATATGAGTAAAATAATATCTAAATTGAACTAATTTTGCAAAAAAAGTTGTAAATTAAACTGTTCACCTGATTTTTACTTGACAAAACTGGACACAATATTCAGTACTTCTTTCTTTCCTTCTATGTGAAAGTGCACTGTTAATGTTTTTGTTACAATTTTATTCCGTACTTTATTCATATTTTATCCAAATATAATTTATCCAACAGTCACAAAGTGTTAAAAATGTAATTTTAACCTTTACAGCACCACATCCAATTTCAAACAAAGTGATATGAAGTCGTATCATCACTTTGCATAAAGATTTAGTCAAGTTTATGATTTTGACAATTTTCTCTATTTTTTTTTTCTTACGATTTTATTCTTAAGTGCTGCAAAACCTTGTCATTTCTTTATTACTGGTCACATTGACTTCATTTTTTAAATATTATATGCACTAACGGTTATATGTTAATAAAGGAATCAGTTTGTTCTCCAGCATTGCATTACGTTTTCTTTATGTAAAAAAAGGTAAAGGTAAAGGTAATCCTGTCATGCCTTAGAGGCACATAGGGATATGGTGTTAGTGCCCATATTTTCCTTGACCTGTCAGCACACTAGAGGGCGATATGGTCAGTATCACGCCTGGCCCGCCTTTGCTTCCCCAACTCCAGAAGAAGTCGGGTACCCAAATCTACAGCTGGGTGACTGGGGTGCCTCCGGCCGGATTCGAACCCCCGACCTTTGCCATAAGAGACCAGTGCACTAACCACAATATTTTTGTTATAATTTTATTTGTACTTTATTCATATTTCATGACTTTATAATCACACAAGTTAATAAGTGTAATTTTAAGCTTTAGAATATCACGCTACATTCAAATTCAAGCAAAATGATATATAATAAAGCTGTATCAGCAGTTTGTATACATTATTCTGTACCAGTAAGAAAATATCAGGGTAATAATAAGCTGAGAAATCTTAGTCTTAAAAGTGTTTACCTAGTAATATCATCATATTTAGAGACCGCTTCTGTTATTAATTTCTCATGTCTGGGTAATTTTTTACTGTATACTAGGCTCTTTTTTCCACAGATCAAACGTGCAGAATTATTCTTTTAAACCATTTATTTATCTATCTTTGAAAACTGAAGACGTTTTTTTTATTATTATTACGAGATGGATGTTTTTAATAGCGGACAAACTGAAGGTTTTGTGGCACAGGCATCGAACTGAGACTTAATTAAGGTAAACAGATTTTTGTTGAATGGAATGAACGAGAACGGCAAGCTTCTCTGCCGACTACACCACCATGACGACTAAGGTAAACCAGGGCCCCCTCGTTAACCAGAGCGAGTTTTGTTTCAGGAAACAGCACACCACCTGTGAACACTTACAAATAGCAAATTTCTTACACGCCGTCTTCGAACGCCTTGAGTCACATCAACGATAAACTCCACCCATACCACTATCAAGTTCTGAATTTCACAATGGCAAGTCATTCACAGCTTGAGAACCGTTGGTTCAAAATGAAATTCACCGTCACATAAACTTACAGTTGTCTTCGATCCCTCATCAAAATGAGCCTGGACAAAAAGTCTTCCGACAGCGTTTCCCATCTTTTCAGTGACGTAGGTCACACATTCATGCCACCTTTCTGATTCTGCATGGTACCCAAACATAACCTGCAAAAATGTATGTTATTATAAAATCTAAACTCTAAAATTAAGTTCTACTCACTGGCCGTTCAGTAGCTAAGTTTTGAGTACGAAGCACACCAAGGAAGTATAAATGACAGATGTGTGTTAAATATGTGAAGGTAATCACGTGGCATGCTTTCATTACTATGCTTTACCAGGTGCTATCTGATACCCCGCGAATCAGTTTATGCTAGATAAATGTCCATATTTCCTATAAAGACGTCTTTAATGTATGAGTACTCGTCGTGCTGTCAGCTAGAGTACTGGGGCGAACCATCTTTTACGTGTATGGGTTTTGTTTTGTTGTGCCTGCACAGCGACTCCGTAAGGAGCAATATCTGTAGCTGGGCGCATGAGATCACCTTCACATATACATACTGTACAAGTGTCACGTATTTTTTTTTTTCATTATTCAAGTACAGGAATATACAATTAACAACCTCATGTTTGTCTGTCTGTTTGTATGCTTTTTTGTTTGTATGCTTGTTTGTTTGTTTGTGTACCTGGTAGTGCTGGGACTGGAAAAGTAGACGATAGCGAAATTATAAAACAAACTTGAGACTAGATTCTTTTCAGACACTGTGTCTTTAATATTGTTTAGATTTAATTGTTCTTAATTATTATTTTTAACTTTGTCTCAGTCTCAACCTCTCGGGTCTGCTGTTCAGCTTGCAAAGGTGGAATATTTTAAGAGCTGAAATCTAGTAGAGTTTGAAGGTTATGACCTCAGATGGGACAGGAAATAACCTCGCCAGCAGTTACATTTAGGTCAGTCCCTTCACATTTTCTGCCAATCTTAACTTTCTAAAACTATAACTCTTCATATTTTGCCATTAGACAGTGAAAAAGTTGTATACATTTCATAACTTTTGCTTCTTCCAAAACATAATCTGAAAATAAATTAACTCTAACGGTACCTCCTCCTCCTCCTCATCTTTCTTCTTCTTCTTCTTCTTCTTCTTCTTCTTTCTGAGCCATTAAGTCTCAGTACTGCAGACAAAGTTCGCCTCCATTCCTTTCTATTCCTAATCTTCTCTCTCCAACTGATGACACCAATTTCCTTTATATCATCTTGTATGTTGTCGTTCCATCTCTGTCTTGGTCTACCTCTTGGTCTTGTTTCCTTCATCTCTTGTACATGCATCATTTTCCCTTGTCTACTCTCTCCCATTCTTTCTACATGTCCCAACTAGTGTAACCTGTTCAGTTTCAACACAGTTATAATTCGTTGGGATTTAAATAAGCCAACGACCCCATCTCCGTCATAAAAGATTAATGTTACGAAATAAATAAAGAAACCTAGAAACTGGAAGGATAAAATTAGATCACGACCTTGGAACTTCAAAAAATATTATGAGATCTGGAACAGGTAACTCTAGCCGTAACAAATGCTTTTGAAAATAAAATAAAATAAAATAGCGGCCTTCATATGGTCTATTTCCGTGCGCATTCCCTCGTTTTGAGAAAAAACATGGCGACTGTGTTGCCTGAAGTGTTCGTGTAATCTTCGCTGTTACTTAGTAGGACTAGAGATTTTCAAACTGTGCTGTGAAATGACATGTACATTAACAAACCTTAGAAAAGCTGTTGCGGACATTTCTATATTGGCTTGGTAGATTATTTATCCTCTTCATCATGATGCGCCAGATGAGGTAGTTCACTTTTGCTCTGAGGAGAGTTGATTTAAAAACAAACTATCATCATGATGCAAGAAAATAAGACAAATCCTAACCTTAACCTTAACAACAAAAAAGACAAAATCTGAGATGCGATCATTTTCTAGCAACGCTACCGCCATCTATCACCAATATTCCTCTCTTCCATCATAACTCACAAGGGGAGTCATGACCCAGAGGGCCTCCCCCTCCCCCTCCCCCTCCCCCGTCCCATTCCTTAGAGTTTCAGGGGTTTAACAGGGCTGAAACACTTGTCTGAAGGGAAAGGGGGGTACTTCTTCTGATGATCTGAAGGAGTTGTGTTGTTGTTCAGCTCTCTACAGTAGAGAGCTTCCTGCGTGCACATTGTCACTCTTTCACAAACAGCTGTAGAAGTACTGCTCGTATATCTCTCTTTCACAAGCAGCTACAGAAGTACTCCCCAGTATGTCACTCTTTCACAAGCAGATGTAGAAGTACTCCCCCGTATGTCACTCTTTACAAGCAGATGTAGAAGTACTCCCCCGTATGTCACTCTTTACAAGAAGATGTAGAAGTACTCCCCTGTATGTCACTCTTTACAAGAAGATGTAGAAGTACTCCCCCGTATGTCATTCTTTCACAAGCAGGTATATAAGTACTGTTCACAATTCAAAATGGCTAAAACTGTGTTGAGAAACTAACCTGTTGTCAATCGTCCCGTATAGTTTACCGAAATCTATAAAATATGACAGAGCGTAAACAACGATCTCCTCCGACTCGTCTATCGTGATACCAACAGCAGAGAAGATTTTGCGAAGATAATCAAGCCAATCGAACTGAAATAATATAATAAGTTCACTTATAATCTGTGCAGTAGCTTTGAGTGGTAACATCAGTAATATAATGAAATAATAACATTTCAAACAATTTCTAATTAATACATAATTTTCTTTTGGATGCCGAAAACTGGTTGTGGAGTGGAGCAAGACTTGCCAAACTGGCATCGACACCCTTGCTCGGACAAAGGTCTAGGTTTTAAAAAAAATTATTTTGGTTTATCAACTTTTCCATTCATCTAAGTTATCGCTGGTGCTATGGAGTATGTGCACCGTGCTGAAATCATTCTTCATGGATGAGGAACGAAGGAAGTATCTATAATTTAAAATGGTGGAAACCTGACCACATAGTCTCCTAAATGCATAAACTAGGAAAAAGGTAGGAACAGATTTATTACTTAACCTTTACAGCGATGTGACGTTTCGGTGCTAGCCTTCTTCATACAAACAAACAAACAGGACAAAGAATCAGAGGATCCAAAGTATAGATTCAAACGGAATTTTTATTTTTTAAAAATTATTTTAAAAAATTCTTTATTATTTCTTGTACATAAATTTCATGTGAATCTATACTTTGTCTCCTCTGTGTGATTCTTTGTCCTGTTTATGTCTGTATGAAGAAGGCTAGCGAAGAAACGTCACATCGTTGTACACGTTAAGTAATAAATCTGTTCTTACTTTTTTTCCTAGTTTATGCATTTTGGTATCTCAGCTTTACTGCAGTCCCTCGTGTACAGTTGTATACATATGTACTAATTATTGTCATATAGTCTCTTGTGCTTTTTTTTTTTTTTTTGGATACTGTCCTCTTATCTCTCAGCTTTTGTTCTAACACAGTGTTTCCCAAAGTGGGCAATAACGCCCCCCCCCCCCCCAACCTATGGGCGTTTGAAAGAACTTTCCTTCGTTTTAACCCGATATTGAGAAACTTGTGCCCCTACATGGAACTCATCCATCACATTAAAATCTGAGGAAATAATGCAGTAGGTGAGTTATAAATGTACTCCTTCATGTTGTTAAATTTATTTGCTGCTGAAGGTTTTATTTCAGTTATGCATATCCGAGTTTAATAGGCCGTTGTACCAACAATACATAAACTAAAGGGGGCGCTGAGGATGTGACCTGGGAGAAAAAGGGGCGGCAGCCCGAACATGGCGGGGAAACACTGCTCTAACACGTCAGTCATCATCAGTTTAGTACTGGTATTATATTCATATAAAGAATAACAGTAAATACGAAGTGAACATCCTTACGCATATCATCATCATCATCATCATGTTCCTTACAGGCAAGCGTTTATGATTATGCTTTTCCACATATCTCACTCTTCTGCCGTCTCGTTTAGCGATCTTTTAACAAGCAAACGATCGTTGCTTTTTTTTTTCCATGATATTTTTTTTCGTGCTCTTCTCATTTCTATTCCTGTTGTTATTTCCTCTCCTTTTCATTATGTGTCCAAAGAACGTTGACTGTTGTTTTCTTCTGGATCTGTATAAACCTTTTTAGCTTTTGCATTTGATAAACATTCCTATTGGCTTGCCGATTGGTGTTAGCGATCATGCTTTCCCACAACTACCTGTGCCGAGTGCTTATCATGGGCTGTGCTGGCGCTCTCTGTCTGTGTCATCTTGTTAGTTCGTACAGAATTTTCTCTCTCTGTCTGCCTCGATCTTTTTTTTTTTGTTTGTTTTGTTTTTGGCTTTCTGTCTTTCTCGTTGTAACAATGTATTCTAGCTTGCTTCGCCTTAGAGCATGTCCTGTGAATTTGGGTTGTCCTTTCTGACTTTTGTTATTGCTTGTCTCGTCTCTCCAGCCCCTCTCACATTCTCCTCGTTTGATTTCTTTGCTGTCCGTGGTATTATTAGAATTCTTCTACGGAACCACATTTCAGCGGCTTTCAGTCGGCGCTGTACTTCATTAGCGACTTACATGCCTCACATCCGTAAAATAAAACTGGCACAGTGTAGCACTGGGCTACTCTTTTCCTCATTCCCAATGACAGTGATTTGTGGCACAGAATGCTTTTCATTTACTGACCCGCGTTACGTCGACGAACACATTTCAGTAACCCAACAAAACATTGGCTTAACACATGGACAAGACGTTTTACTGAATAGAAAGGACGAAGATGAAAATTAAGACACAGAATAAAAATTGCCGGCAGGTTGCCCTGCCACATGGCGATTCCAGCAGTCGTTCAAGACTAACATACGAACAATGGAGCCTCAGGAGACAGGTCTGCAGAATCACAAGCGCTATTACGGATATACATCGACTTGCGCTATTCTGCTCTTTATCTCAGTAAGGCATCTTCGGTCTGCGGTCATTAGTGTCCCCAGATATCTAAATTTGTCCACATGTTTCAGTATTGTGCCGTTTACTGCTGTTTTACATTGGCATCTGACGTAACTGAAGTTAATTACAGCCGTTCTTCTCGGAAGAATTACAAGTAGATTAATCGTGAGCTATTGTAGTGCTGTCTGTGGAGTCTGCGTAAAATTTACTTCCATCAGTTATATGTCATTTTCTGGAGGAAGTAACCCTCTAACCACACTGACTGACATTCGGAAAATCAACCAGAAGAAAATGAATGAGGAAACTTTGGTCTTGATATACGGATCGTGATTGAGGAGGCTAAATGGTGGAGTCATGGATATAATCATTGGCAAAAAAGTAGTTCCAGCAACATTCAAGAATATTCTGCAGCTGGAGAAGAAGACCTAAGAATTAAGGTGAGACAGGAGAGGCAATTTGGTGATTGGACTATTTTATTATTATTATAGAAGTGTAAAAATTCCGTTTCTCTGCTTTGTTTCAAGTTTTAAAAAAGTATTCTTGATTTTAAAGTTACTTGCATGTTGTTATGGATAATAACTATGTCTAGAAATTATTCACCAACTACTTTCATTTTCATTTCCAGTTGTCAAAAGAAATTACTCATATAATGATAAAATGTTTTAAGTTATGATAACAAACTATTACTATACATTTTCTTTAAGACTTGTAAAGTTTTTGAGTAAAATTCATATTTTTTTCCTCCCATCATAATTTGATGAATTATAACTAGTTATTGAAAAGACAAAAAATAAACTTACTCCAGGAACCATTTTCGAAAACTCTTTAATTGTCATTTTGTTGTACATCTTCTCGAAGTCTCTCCTCTCTACAGTAGGGATGATAATCTATAGGACAAATAAGAAAATCGTGTTAATAATTATCTCTGTCCACTGACATTTGTCAGATTTCTCAATCATATTCGTGTCAAGAGAGTCAGAATATTACAAAATCCACACAGTCATTGACTTCTGTTTAATACTGATGTACGAAGTTGTAAAAATCTGTTAGGATACATCTGAATTACTAAGTAGATAAAAGTTATTGGGAGTTATCAGAGTTTGTACCCTTCCGAAGGGTACGAGGGTTGATTGATAAGTTCTCCGCAAATGGTACAACGGATTATTTGTGGGCAACCTTTTGGGTTATTTCTCAACATAGTCCCCTTGCAAATTTATGCACTTAGTCCAACGATCCTGGAGCATACGGATCTCTTCTTTGTAAAAGTCAGCATCTTGTGCCAGTAGAAAGTGGTCTACAACATGAATGACGTCATCATCAGAAGCAAATTTGCGACCACTGAGCTCCTTTTTGAGTTTGGTAAACAGGTAATAGTCCGAAGGGGCCAAATCTGGAGAATAAGGAGGATGTTCAAGAAGCTGGAAGCCGCATTCATGAATGGCAGCCATTGCCACCGCCGACTTGTGAACTGGTGCATTGTCTTGATGAAAGGTGACTCCTCTCGTCAATTTTCCGCCACGCTTTTTCTTCAGTTTGACCCGCAGTTGCTTCACAAGATTAGCGTAATAGGCCCCGGTGACCGTTCTGCCATTTTGAAGATAGTCTACCAATAGCACACCTTCTGGATTTCAAAAAATGGAAGCCATCACTTTGTCTGCAGACAGAACCACCCTTGCTTTCTTCGGAGGTGGGGATCCATGATGTTTCCATTGCTTTGACTGTTCTTTGGTTTCTGGTTGAAAATGATGAACCCAAGTCTCATCCATAGTCACAAATTGCTGATGAAACTTTTTCAGGATCTGCAGAAATATGGCCAAGATTGTCTCTTGGCATGTTGAGACACTGTCGTTTGTGATCAGCTCCAAGAAGTTTCGGGACCCATCGAGCAGAGACCTTTGTCATTTGAAGATCACTGTGAATAATGGCATGAACACGTTCCTGGGAGATGCAGAACGCAGTAGCAATGTACCGCTCAGTTAGTCGTCGATCTTCTATTATCATGTCATGGATTCTGCTGGTGGTTTCATCGGTGGTTACTGTTCTTGGTCATCCTGGACGGGTATCATCTTCCAGACTCTCCCTTCCATGTTTGAATTGAGCTGCCAATTTCTTCACTGTGCTGTAAGAAGGGGCACTCTCCCCTAGAGTCTCTATCATATCCTCATGGATCTCCTTCGATGATAAACCCTTGATACAGAGGTAGCGAATGACTGCTCTTAGAGAAATTTTATTCATTTTCTCAATTTCTGCCACCCCTTACTACTTCAGTAGCCTGCAAAAAAATTGGTTGCAGTTAATTTCTTCAAACTTGGTGTTTAATCTTATATTAACCTGATTTACAAAAAAATGCACCTAATATCAACTATGTGTTTCAAGTATTTGTACCTTAAGACGAGAACTTATCAATCAAACCTCGTATCGTTGAAGGGTTATTTGATGACCTCCCTTGTATCAGGAGTAGCTTTGGCTGGTTCTTGCTGACTTCATTGTATCAGTAGATACGAGTATTTTTGGTTGGATAGCTGATGATTTCCCTGTATCAGAATAACCTTGATATATTCAGCTGAATCAGAAATAGATTTAATTGAGTGAATTCTTTGCAGCGGACACCGTGGTCAAGACTTTGTGAGTTTGTTCGGATACGAGACTAAGGTTTCAACTGTTTCCTTTCATTTCTGGAGTATTTATAACAGATGGACATATATCGGTCAGGTGATGAGAAGAAACAGCCAGAGAATCCCAGAACAAGCTATTAAGTGGAACAGAACAGGCCGAAGAAAAAGAGGTCGACCGCGTGAAACTCTGAAGAGGACATTGTTAAGAGAGGCCATATTAGTAGCATAAAATCCCTTCATGAGGTTGAAAACCTCGCCGAAAACAGGAAAACCTGGCGAATTAATATAAGAGTCGAGGCCTATGTGAAGTCTAACGGCAGGGGAAGGATGTAAGATGTATAATATAAAGAATACTCACTAAGTTTCACCAGCGAGGGAATATATTGCCCTTAACATCGCAGTCGGCTCAAAGTAATGGAGCAGAGTGTTTAGTAGAAGTATTGAAGGTAATATAATATTCATCTGATCCTGATGAGGCTGAATTGATTGAGACTTATGTTTTCGGAGCTTTATTTTTCTCCAGTATAATGATTTAGTGTCATGTTATGTGTGTAATGGTATAGCCTGTCATGATTGTTTGTCGACAAGTTGAATTGCGTGTTTGTGTTCGTGCGCGCGTGCGCGCGCGTGTGTGTGTAATGTGTGATTCTGTCGTGTGATGAAGAGTGTGACGGGGGTCAGCAAGAAAAAAGACGGGAGAAAGAATAAGGTCATGGCCGCGTATAGTGTGAGTAAGGTTTATGGCCGTCTCATAATGAGCGGATGTTTGAGTGCGAAGGAAAATGTGTTTTAGATTTATGATTGATATCTGTGCGCAAAGACTGCAGTGTTTTGTTTTTTTCTGAAGGAAAATGTGTTTTAGATTTATGACAGATATCTGTGTGCTAAGACTGCAGTGTTGTGTTTGGTTCTGAAGGAA
This sequence comes from Achatina immaculata, assembly GCA_009760885.1. NCBI lineage: Eukaryota > Metazoa > Mollusca > Gastropoda > Stylommatophora > Achatinidae > Lissachatina > Lissachatina immaculata. The sequence goes on from CM019696.1 coordinate 11,470,098, forward strand.
AATGTGTTTTAGATTTATGATTGATATCTGTGTGCTAAGACTGCAGTGTTTTGCTTGAATGTAAGGAAAAATATGTTTTAGATTTGTGATTGATACATGTATGATAAGACTGCAGTGTTTTGTTTGGAGGTGAGGGAATATGTGTTTTAGATTTTTGATTGATATATGTATGCTAAGACTGCAGTGTTTTGTTTGGAGTTGAGGGAAAATGGGTTTTAAATTTTTGATTGATATATGTATGCTAAGACTGCAGTGTTTTGTTTGAATGTGAGGAAAAATGTGTTTTAGATTTATGATTGATATCTGTGCGCTAAGATTGCAGTGTTTTGCTTGGACGTGAAGGAGAATGTGTTTTAGATTTATGATTGATATCTGTGCGCTAAGACTGCAGTGTTTTGTTTGAATGTGAGGAAAAATGTGTTTTAGATTTATGATTGATATCTGTGCGCTAAGACTGCAGTGTTTTGCTTGGGCGTGAGGGATGTTGTTGGTTCACTGTTCGGGTTGATTGTGTTTGTGTAGCATGCAGGTTTGTGTTCAGGGGCGGCAACCAGGAGCTTCAATTAAAAGATAATTCCGATTTAATTACTGGGGAGGGGGGAATAGAATGGGTTGTTTCTGGAAAAAAAGGGGGAGTGTGGACTGAGTGAGAGGTAGTGAATGTTAGACTTGCTGATCAAGTGTACGTAGAGCAGAGGACCTACAGGAACATCATAACAGAGCTAAAAGCAGAAGCAGCGCCAAGTGTCAGTAAATCTAAATTTCCTAAGGCGTATACAGTGTTGTCGGGGTGTGCTCTACGGGGGCCCCAATGTGGGGGTCCTATGAAGACACACACTAGAGGAGTCTTACAGTAAAAAGGTCTTTTTCAAGCCTAGTTGACTGGACGTGCTGAATGCGCCGTAACTCTGTTAGATTACAGCCATGACATGCATGAGCTACTTCTGTCAGGCGTGATGCTGGCCAGATGACCGGTCAGTGGGCACTAACTTTATCCCCAGTGTACCTCTAAGGCATAGCTGGATTACTTTTGCTTTTATCTTTTACATGAGCTACTTAGAGGATTTTGTTAAAATAAAATAAAACCTTTTACACCATAATGCTTTCAGCTGGAGATTAGACTACAATATGTTGAAAATTACATGCGGCCATCTTATATGAACGCGAATATTCTGCATCTGGGAGATGCGACTGAATAGTGCGGTATGACTCGCAGATAGACAATATATATATGGGTTACCACGTATGTCGTTGCTTTCCAGTTCTATAACACACGTTTAAGCAAGTGACGATGTGAGCATTGGTCATTTGGTCATGTGACCGAGTTGTTAGTGAACTAGGCCACAACAGGTTTTTTTTGGCGGAAGAACAGCTGTGTGAAAGCTGGATAGTGGACATATGGAGTTTTCTGAGATCTTTAATCTGCCTACATCAGTGTTGAGAAAGTGATTAAATATAGGTTACATATGCGAGATCTTGAATTTAGACTTGTGCTTGGACCTGTTCTTCAATATAGAGGTATTTCTAGAGCCGTAGTCCAAGTAAGCGTCAAGTGTTCGTTTGTTTGGATGTTGTTATATGTTGAGATCTCACTATATACAGCATGAGTCATCGCTCATACTCTCACCGACCACTAGATCATGCTAAACTCGTATGAGAGGCAAACGCGTACAGCATGTCCAGCCGGATTCTAAAGTCAAGGCCGTTCTCTTAATATTTCTCTCTCTCACGTCTAAAATATTTGTTTCAGGCCAACCATTCAACACTGTCCCCTGTCACTTCACTTCACTTTTCAAGAGTCAAGAAAATCAAATCAAGACTGTATTCCTCTCTTATGTGACATTTAATCACACATTCTTTCATTAGTCCCAGTTTCCAAGAAATTCTTCGCAGCTAGAGGAAGACCAAAAACAGCAGATTCTCAAAATCGTCGTTAGTCCAAAATTACATGTTCAGTGGGACCAGCCTTTTCTTTCTCACCTATCAAATAAGCTCCAAGTCTTCGAACTCACCTTTGCCAACTCAATCTCGAAATTGACCATGTCCTCAATGTCCTTCTCGGCCAGTTTAGGATCAGCTCCGAACATCAGAGCAACATCTTGGGCATACTTCTTGTAGACGGAAAGTTTGACGCCGGCGTCTTCGTGGAGGAAGTAGTCTGGCGATGGCATGCCAAGGTCAGGCTGGTCAAGCTAGAAGTACAGAACAGGACTTAGCATTTATACAAACTATCTGGTAAGTTAACATTTATACAAACTATCTGGTAACTTAACATTTATACAAACTATCTGGTAACTTAACATTTATACAAACTATCTGGTAACTTAACATTTATACAAACTATCTGGTAACTTAACATTTATACAAACTATCTGGTAACTTAACATTTATACAAACTATCTGGTAACTTAACATTTATGCAAACTATCTGGCAATAAATTATTTGAAACTACTTTCTACAGAAAAATGGAGTCCCCCTAAACCTAATTCGGCTTGTATCATTTCTGGTTGCAAATATGCTCTTGGTGCAGAAATTTAGGAGGCCAAACACTGGCTGCCCCAGGAAAGGAGCATAGATAGAAAACTGAGCGACACTTATAAAGAATCCTGCTGAAGTGAGAGTCATGAAGGCGACCCGCCTCCTTGTCAAGATTATGAAACTGAACCTGGAGATAATTTATTTACTGAATTTCTCAGATCTCGAACTGGTACAGCATTAGTGAACTGATCTAGCTCATGATCAACGCAATCAATACCTGAATAATGTTCACATCCGGGTCTTTGTCATCTTGAGCAACCGATTGGTCGATGAGGAACTTGTTGTACTCCAGCACCAACTTCACGAGCAGATCTACAACAAAAACATCGTCGGTTGTGTCCCATTTCTGTCCCAGTAGAACGGGCCAGCCACCCAGGTCCGCCAGCATGGCTTCAAAAGGTTTCAGACCTTGAGCCTCTATCTGGGCTGCGGGAAGAAACAAATTACCGTAAAAACTGTTACTTAGTTATAAAAAAACAGTGTTAATAAGTTATAAAAGCTGGGTTACTTAGATATAAAAACTGTTACTGAGTTATAAAAACTGTTACTGAGTTATAAAAAACTGTTACTGAGTTATAAAAAACTGTGTTACTGAGTTACAAAAACTGTTACTGAGTTATAAAAACTGTTACTGAGTTATAAAAACTGTTACTGAGTTATAAAAACTGTTACTGAGTTATAAAAACTTTTAATGAGTTATAAAAACTGTGTTACTTAGTTATAAACCCAAGCAAGAGTATTTATTTTAAAATGTGAACTAAATTTAACTCAGTCAGATAAAGAGGATAGTTGGAAAAATGATTTATAAAGCTTTTCTTTGTTAGCTGTAGAGAGCAAGTACGAGTGGGTGCAGATATATCATTACTTTTGAAGAACAACAGCAGTGATATTCAAAGAGAGATATATAGAGATGGGAGAGAAGTAAGAGAGAGAGAGAGAAAGAGAGAGAGAGAGAATTATTGGCTAACAAATTCAACTGAAAGTTACCTTGTTGCGTGGAAACATTTTCCTGAATTTCAAGTCACCAAAAAAATTTACAAGATCTTCAAGGTTGGCACAAAAATCGAATTTTAATTGAAGCCAGAGGAAAGATTATTTGAAGCCCATGTGGGTCTTTCAGCAAATGAAACTGATTTGTCAGAGAGAAAACGCTGACGGTAGTCTCTGCTAGACAGCGTTCGGTTGATAGAGTCATAAACAAAGACATTCTAATGTCTTTTATTTTGAAATTGAACTCCCCTGCCAAAACTTTGATATTAAGCTAGGTTAGCGTGCGAGACAAGCGATGAATGTAAAGAATGAATTTGATTGGTCAGTCTGTTTCTTTGACAAGCCACGTTCCGCCTCGATTAATTAGTTGTTTTGGGAACTCTAGGGGGAAACTAACTTTTGTAGATGACGGTTAGCTATTGAACCATCACGATGTTATGAACAGTTATCTCCAGGAAGTGTAACAGATTTTGAACTTGCTCTAAAGACAAAGAGTTTTTGGGTTTTTTTTTGCGTTTCTTTAACGCGAGTGACCTCATGTTAAACAGCTACTCACGGACTGTGAAACAAATATATCTACTGAGAAATTTAGATTGTAGACGTTTACGCTGAAAATAAAATGATACAAATACAATTGTTTTTTTTAAAAACCGGAAACAAATGATTTGACATAAACATGTCTTCAGGTACTGAAAGTAGAAATTATTCGCTAATAAAACACTTCTTGCTTTTTAACCTAAAATAATTTTACATGAATTAAATATAAAAGGTTTAACATTGCCCGGAGAGACTGGCCTGGAACTGGCAGAAAATATATGTTTGTAAGACTGACAGAAGTCTTTAGTCAGAACAAAGACCTCTTATGTCTCTGGTAAGAGACCACAAGTTCGCACCCGTGGGTGTTACCAGTGCACGCTAGCCATCGACCACCAGAGATAATCTGAATGTACCAGAGCACTGGTTCCTACGCTAGCCATGGACCACCATAGATAATCTGAACTTGCCAGAGCACTGGTTCCTACGCTAGCCATGGATCACTACAGATAATTTGAACTTACCAGAGCACTGGTTCCTATGCTAGCCATCGACCACGAGAGATAATCTGAATGTACCAGAGCACTGGTTCCTAATTAACCTAAGTCCGCGGACCCTCCGCTATTTCAAAGTCCAGGCCACTGTTTCTCATACTTTGGAAAAGTTTTCATGTCTGTCCTAGCTATGTGCTTTCAGTGCAAAGCATTTTTTCTTCAGAAATATGGGTAACTGTTATTGATAAAACGCTACACCACACTAAAAACACAGCACGAACTTTGTTTTGTGAATTTTCAAAATGACAATAATGTAGAAAAAATAGATAACCAACATTCCTACTTGTTCTGACAAACGAACAGAATATGAAATGTGTGACAGCTAACCAGCCATAATATGGTAAGAGAAATCATGCCTCTTTTTATTCAGAGCATTGCCTTCCACATCTGATTCAATATTTTCTGTTTTAAAACATGAAATAAAAGCCCTTTACTGCACACAGGATTCGTCGAAACATCCGCTCTTAAACTTTTCACAGTGAAAATAAAAAAAAAGGACTTAGTTTTTGTCATGGACCCCCGTCATGAATCAAGCAGCTTCCGCGGACACACATCATGCCTCAAGCAGCTTCCGCAGACCCACATCATGCCTCAAGCAGCTTCCACGGACCCCCATCATGCCTCAAGCAGCTTCCGCGGACCCCCATCATGGCTCAAGCAGCTTCCGCGGACCCCCATCATGCCTCAGGCAGCTTCCGCGGACCCCCAGGGTTCCTCGGACCACCAGTTTGGAACCACTGTACTAGGGGACTTAAACATTGTTGTTGTTAGGGCTAGTAACCAGTTAGGCGAGGAAGAAGTCTACGTCTTGGTCAGCAGGGAGTGGCATGTTTAGCTAGAATCTTTCTCGGCGTAATGTTTATGTTGACTTAGTTTACTGTGTTTACGCCGGCTAGCGTAGTGGTTAGAGCACTCGTCTAGCAACCAAATGGTCGAGGGTTCGAATCCCCAGCTGAGCGGGATTTTTTTTCCGACCAATACGGCCCTGAGGTCGACCCAGCCTCGTAAAATGGGTACCAGAGAAAATCTGGGAAGTAAAGGCAGCGAGGAAAGGAACTGGTCACCCTACCTCACACGCTGATGACCCAGCATAATGAGGTCTCTAACGCTTCACCCCCTACGGCATTTGAAATGCTATGGGACTATCTTTACTTTTACTTACTGTTTCTTTTTCGGCGTAGTGTTTATGTCTACTCAGTTTACTGTTCTGAGTGTTTAGTTTGATCTGAAATTCAGTGCAAGAAAGTCAGCGGCTTATCATTTTACTCGTTCTGTTTGTATGCTATCATCTGGCCCCTAAATGGGCCAACAGTCAAATAAAAGTCATCATGAAAGTCTTATTACCTGTTATTGCTATCATGGAATGTATAAAGAGCGATGACATGACAGTGGATATACGTTTTTATATAACAAGAATGAAAGAAAAACAATGAACAATAAAATAAATTATGTGAATAAGAAACATAAGTTTATTAACTAAAATTCATCTTTAAAATTCGCTAGTTTTTAGCTTTCAAAAATCAATGTCAGAATGGTGAAATGCTTAATTCATGCTTCCGTGACCGTGAATCAGATCATGTGAATCCTGTAGAAGGCAGAGCCCTCGAGAGGAAATTTATAAGCCACTATAAAACTCCATTGGTTAACGAGGTAGTGGTATCCCCTATCAAAGGAGAAGTAAGACGCCAAAAAAGGGTAACCTAAAATTATGCACAAACTACAGAACTGTTGCCCTGATTAGTCATGCCAGTAAAATTATGTTAAAAATCATAATGGGTAGCCTTCGACAGAAAATAGAAGAAGAAGTCAATATGGTCCAAGCTGGTTTCAGGCAAGGAAGAGGATCAAGAGATCACATATTCAATATAAGATTAATAATAGAGAAATGCAGAGAGTTTAATGTGAATATATATTTATCATTTATAGACTACTCAAAGGCATTTGATTGTGTACAATACCAGAAACTTTGGGAAATAATGGAAAAAATGGGATTTCCAACACATTTGATACAATTAACATCACTGGCGTATCTAGACCAACAAGCAGCAGTAAGAATAAATGGTGAAACAACAACTTGGTTTGACATAAGGCAAGGGGTCCGTCAGGGGTGCATATTGTCACCCTACTTATTTAACTTGTATACTGAAAATATATCGAGGAATATTAGAGAAGATGTAGACAAAGAATATTACGATGCCATAACAATTGGAGGTTATGAAATACCAGAGATTAGATATGCTGATGACACAGTGTTACTGTCCACAACACAAAAAGGAATGGAAAAACTAATTAGTCAGTCCGTAAGAACAGCGAAGAGCAGAACCTCTATCTTAATGCAAAGAAAACTAAGTTGATGACAACTGACAAAACAAACAAGGCAGCTGAAATACATATAAATGAGGAAAAATTGGAAGAAGTGGAGAGTTTTGAATATCTTGGATCACTACTAACTAATAATAGAGATACAATGAGGGAAATTAAAAGGAGGACATCTATCGCTCTTCAGAAAATAAAACAAATAAAGAATCTGTGGAGAGGAGCAGACAGAACCACAAAAATAAGATTTTTAAGGGCATGCATCTTTCCCATCGCAACATATGCATGTGAGACCTGAACACTTAACAAAACAGCTGTGAAACACATAAATGCCTTAGAATATAAATGCTACAGAAGAGTTCTCCAAATATCATGGACACAAAAAAGAACAAATATATCTATACTACAAGAGCTTAATATTGAAGAAGGCTGGCTAGTAAAGAGGATTAAAGAGAGAAAACTTAAATATTTTGGACACATTAAACGTCATGATAATTTAGAGAAGACCGTATTGGAAGGATACATAATGGGAAAAAGAAAAAGAGGAAGACCAAAACGAAGATGGCTGCAAGACATCGTTGACGATCTGCAGATGGATGCCGCAGCAGCAGGCCATCTTGCTCACAACCGATAGGCCTACAGGAGTGCTGTTTGGGAGCCAAAGTTCCACAAGGGACATGCAAATGAATGAATGATAAAACTCCAAGCTCCACTGCCTTAAGTTTTCATCCGCTTCGCCCCCCCTCCCCCGACCTCTGGGCGAACCTTTAAAATAGGAAACCTTTCGAAGTCAGGAACAATGAACCTGCTGGGCCCGCTCTCTGTGGCTCCTGGTAGAAGCCACATCCACCCAGGAGTAGAAATGGGTCCCTGGCGTTTCCTCGAGATGGGGAGTGGTAATGCGACCAGGGGTGACCCTCATATCACCTTCTAGTGTACTGACAAGTGTGACTTCCGGTTCAGCAATGGTGGTAGGTCGCATCTGACTGTTTTACACCCTCACAAGTAACACTCCCGACTGTTATGAAGTTCGATGCGGAGCTGAATTTCTGCCATGCTAGTTGAGAGTGTTTGTGTCCTGTGGTGGCTTTTCGAAGCTTGACTGAGTGCGGTGCGAACAGGAGCGAACGAACATGTCAAACGAGCAACAGTGCCGTCATTTGCTTTCAAGATGGAGGTCGGTTCTGTGTGCCGAGCTACTGAGCTTAGTGCTATGGCACCACTGTGAGCTGTGAACTTCGCACAGACACCATTGACTATTCTTCGTTATGTATACTCGGTCATTGGTGAACTATGATGGTCATTGTGTGTTACAGTTAATTTTGGCGCCTTATGTAGAGTTCGTGTCGTGAGCGACGCTGACTAGTTTCACGTTGTGGACTTTTGTAGTTTCAAAAGTGGCTTCCTCACTGGGTACCTCATCATCAAGTATTGATACGAAGGGCCAGTGATGAACATTCTATGCAGTATTCACTGGCACAGGCGTTGGGGCGATTATGGAAGTATCTCGTTCGCGATGATACCGAGAATCTAATAATGAATAGCGACAGATGAAATAATTATAATAGAACTTATTATAAAGGAAAATTATATCCCATTCGTATGCGAAGGATATAATGTCTTTACCTGTTTTTAATCATTATAACTGAAATCTTCGGACTGTAGCCAGAAGTGAAATAATAACGCTTTCCGATGAAAACTTGTCTTAGTTCAGGTCTCTGTATTAAATCAATTCCTTCAACATCAAGGAAAGGGGAAATAACACTTACTCTCGTTCATGCAGGACAAGTAGAGTTTCTTCGCTTTGATGATAGCTCTAGAATCAACCCGAGGATTGATGGGAGGTTCCAGTAAATCTGTGATCAAATAGATATAGAGAGTTGTAATGATTACATTACGTAAGCACGAAACATCTCAATCTTTTTTCAAGGATGAGGAAAGAAAGGAGAACTGACAGGGATCTGACAGTGTGGCCAGCCGCCATGAGTAAGGGGAAACAATAAATAAAATGTTAGCTGTACTCAAAAATGAGGTACAAGAAATGAAAACATGATGATGATGCCGTGAAGAAGACGAAGAAGGGTGAGTGTATATTAACTACATAACAATAAGAGAGCTACAACAATAACAACAAGACTATAACAATAATAACAAGAGAGCAGCAATAACAATAGCAAGAGATCGATAATAATAACAACAAGAACAACAAAAGGTCAACAATAGCAACAACAATAACAACAAAAGAATAGCAATAATAGCAGCAAAAGAGCAACAGTACTAAGAAGAGAATACGACAACAACAACAAGACAGAAAAAAACAAGAAATGAACAAAAAAAAACAAGAAACAGAAAGCAAGCAATCATGCACTCACTTTTCAGCATGGCCTGTATCTCATCCTCCAGCTTGGAGAAGGTGTTGTAGAAGGGCTTGTCGTGGGGGATCATGTTCATCTTGTTCCAGTGCCCGCAGGCAAAGTCAAAGAAGTCATCGCAAGGTCTGACAGAAGAATCCATGGACTTCAGTATGCGGGCGGCTGGAATACAAACAAGTTTTTATTTGTTATTTCTGTTTAAGCCAGGGCCTTTCAAGAGAGATGCTAGGGAGGAAACGTTCCGCAAGGGATTATGGTAATGAATGAATCAATGAATGGGATAATCTAGTTTTCTCTTCTGCCCAGTAATAATGGCGACAGTGCTGAGGCTTCCGCTAGGCGAATAGGGCCTAACCAGTTAGGACGAAGATGTAAGAGGTTACCCAGAGAGGCGTTGTTTTAAATCCGAGGCTCTAATATGGACTGGCATTTACAGAAAGACCGGACAAGCTCCTGCCGTAGTGGTGTTCTAGAAACGTCCGCCTGGTACAGGAGTTCGGTTCAGACGTAGTCATCTCCAGTTAATAGGCTCAGATATCAAAGCAAAACGTGCTATCAGATCGTGAACATTTTTAAATCGAATCCATTTCATTCATGTCATATTTAGATTAGTTTGTTTTGCCTGTGGCTGGCATGGGTGCTAGATAATGATGGTGATGATGATGATAGTGATGATGATGACGACGATGATGAGTAATCTCTCTCTCTCTCTCTCTCTCTCTCTCTCTCTCCCTCCTTCTCTTTGAACTTTAAGTGCCAAAGGCATATGGGGCTTCCGCAAGGCTTTTCCACAAATGTCCGCCCTTCGCCAGTTTTTTCTCCCGCTCCTGCCCAGGTGAACACTCTATTGCTCAACATCCTTTCTGTTGTTCTTCTCCATGTCTCCTTTGGTCTACCCTTACGTTTTTTCCCCTGTGGTGTCCATCTCAGTGGAATTTTTGGTAGTGAGTCGTCAGTCATCCGAACCATATGCCCCAAACATCGCCAGCGTCTTCCCTCAGTAATCGCTGTCAACGACTTCATCTGCATGTCTGCTAACAAGATGTTATTTCTTACGGCGTTTGGCCAAAATAGTCCTTTAATTCTTCGCAAACATTTAGTCTAGAAAGAATTCGGCTTGGTTTCTATAGTTTTTGTGGTTTTCCGCCGTTCACTTCCATAGAAAAACACACTTAGGACATTTATATCCTGATTTCACTCTCACCCTTTGGGATTTCCATGTATTCTGCAACATTGTGAATGTCTCATTTGCTCTGGTAAGTCTGTTGTTGATGTCCGCTGTGCTGTCTCCATCTTCTGCCAAGACATACAAATTCATTGACCTCCTCCACTAACTTGTTATCTGCTCTCAGTACAGTGCTGTTGTTCACATTTTGCTTCAGTAGTTTTGTCTCTCCTACGTTGACCTTTAACCTTATTTTGCTAACATTTTGGGTTAGCCGGTTTTTTTTATATCCTGATCATCCTTGTGTCTGTTTGATAACAGACAAATGTCTGGAAAGTCAAGATCTTCCAGTACTGTGTGTCAAGAGTCAGTTGCGGTCCTCTGCGTTTATCTAATGCTGCCTCTTTTATTAACAAGTTCACTGTTAAGATAAGTAGTGATAACGATGATGATAGATGGCTATAATAGCCGCCATGACTTTCTTCATTTTTACTACAATGGAGCCGCACAAAGTGATTCAATGAGTATCATCGACAAGGTCGAGGCAGGTTCTGTACGTAGGCACTGGCTCGAGTCATTCCAGGGATCAACAATTTGCAGGGTCACCTCCATCTATGTTCCTGGGCATACAGGCGTCCAGGGAAATGAAAGAGCTGATATACTGGCTGGCTCTGTCATCATCGCACATGGACAAGCACTGCATAGAGCTGATATTACCAGTGCGCTTAGAAAATAAGCAGAGTGGAAGACTTCGAGGGCAGCGAATCCAGATCGCTGCTTAGACCGAGAGCTGGAAATAGAGTTTGGGACAGCCAGGAACGAAAGACTCGATACACATGTGAGAGGACTTGTCAGCCAACACAGGACAGGCACTATGAGCCGCAGGACGCTGATGGATATGTTGAGGGGGGGGAGGAATCTGATCACCCGTGGACACGTCCGGAGTGCAATGATGATGACCCAGACCATAGACCATAGCTGCAAAACCAAGCTTTTCAATAGGCTCCATCACAACGAGGACCTCGTCGACTGCCACCTCGTATTACAATGTGGACCACATCGATTTCAGCCTCCTGTCACAACAATGACCACATTGATTCTCACCACGTATCGCAGCGAGGACCACGTCAATCTTTACTTCCCTCATCAACCAATCCTGCCTTAAAGAAGGATTTTCAAATAGTTGCTTTTGGTTTTATCTAGCTGCGGTTTGCGCAAATAGTTGCTCTTGGTTTTTGTTTTACTTTAATCTAGCCACAATTTGTCAACCCTTGCATCACAGCTGCTGCCTTCTTTCCTGACATTTTTATCATCCTCGACTCAGGGCGATTAAGATTCGTTCAATAAAAGTTTATGAGCACCAGGCAAACAGAATTGTAAGGGCTGAATCTGGATTACGCTTTCACCGTTGCTTGTTTTTGTTAGCTCTGTCGGAGTTATGGTTCCTGCTTTCAAGAGCTTTACGTCAACGGTGTCACGCTCTGTGGAGTGGGAGCGGTCACGCTCTGTGGAGTGAGAGCAGTGTATCGTTCTGTAGAGTGAGAGCTGTGTCATGCTATGTGGAGTGGGAGCGGTGTCACTCTTTGTGGAGCGAAAGCGGTGTCACGCTCTGTGTTGTGAGAGCGATGTCACATATATGTGGAGTGGGAGCGGTGTCACGCGCTGTACCGCTATGTGGAGTGGGAGCGGTGTCACACTCTGTGGAGCGAGAGAGGTGTCACGCTATATGGAATGGGAGCGGTTTCCAGACTGTGATTCCTTTTTTGAACAGGTGGGCTGGAAGGATGAAGGGAGAGTTTTGAGAAAGGATATAGCGAATGACTAGTGCGTTAGCTTTTTTTTTCTTTAATGACGGCTGTCAGCTTGTGTGGCCCAGCACAAAGATGAGTTTGTCACTGAAGTTTTGGAGAACCCATTTACTTTTGCTGGTAATTTTCATTCATTGTTAGTTTCTCAGCTGCAGTATCAGTCTAATTTGCATCGCATTTCTTTCTACCTAAGTGTTGTTATCTCTAAAACTTGAAAAGCGGTGTTCTAGAAGCCAGTGACAATTTATGTGAGAGAGAGAGAGAGAGAGAGAGAAGGATGGGTAGAGAGAGTGTATGTGTAAGAGAGAGAGAGTGTAGGTGTGAGAGTGTCTGTGTGTGAGAGATTGTGTTTGTGTTTGTGAGAGAGATTGTGTTTGTGTGTGTGAGAGAGAGAGGGTATGTGTGTGAAAGAGAGTGAATGTGAGAGACTGGATGTGTGTGAGAGTATGTGTGTTTGTGTGTATGTGAGAGAGAGAGAGAAAGAGAGAGAGAGAGAGAGCAAATATTAATCTACATTTTTAGGACATATTTCAGATATTTGTCTGTTGGAGTATCAAAAGAACTATTTCTCATCTTTCTCCAGTTTACATACTTGTATTCCTGTTATATAGTGGTTTACTGAGTTTATTTATTCTTGTGATGTCTGTTGCCTTATAAAAGGCAATAATCTTTACAACTTGCATTACATGAAAAAAGAGAAACAACGGGTACCTACAACAGATAAGCAACAACTACCAAAGTTATACTGGAAGCATATACATTCAAAGTAAACAAGGATAATCAAATTACGTTTCAGAAGGCAAATGAAAGAAAGGAAGAATTTTTCTTATAGGAAAAATGGCGAGCTACGATTAGCGCTGATAGAGAGAGGGAGGGAGGGAGAGAAAAAGAGGGAGAGAGAGACGGAAGGAGTGAGATAGAGAGAGAGAGAGGAAGGAAGATAGAGACAGAGGGATGGGGAGAGAAGGATAGGGAAGGAGAAAGAGAGGGAAGGAGAGAGAGAGGGAGTGAGATAGAGAGAGGGAGGGAGAGAGAGAGAGGGGGGGGAGAGAGGGGTGGGGCCAGGAAGTTTGGAAACTGCAGATGATCTGCAAATTCAATAAAAGCCATACAATTCTGGAATCTCAAGTTTTTGAAGTAATTTGAAGAGTAATCTAACGGTTTGCATTTTTTCCCCTTTTTTTTTCACTTTACAGGAAAGAAAGAGCGATGGCTGGTAATCATGGCTTTATTTAAATTCTGGACGCTTCTGTTGCGAGGTCACAACAAATCCATAGAGAAACAAAGTTTGTAGTCGGTGTCTAAAATTAGACCTAGTTGTGCTGAAGACTCGCTTTAACGTTTCCAGGATGGTGTAGTCTGGACGAGCTGAAGACAAGAGATCGACCTTCGAGTAAGACGAAGCTGCAGAAATGATAATACCAAGAAGAGAGGAAACTGAAGTAACTGTAGATAACTATGTTCTGTTAATCTTTGTCAATACCTCATCAGTAAGGGCATTTTTTTTTGGGGGGGGGGGGGGTCGAATTCTAGATTTGATATAAATGGATAGTTCTTTCATTTCTTGAACGTCGTAAATAGATTTATTGGTCCTCTTTCATCTGCGGAGCGTTTAACTGGTAAGTCCGTCTTGGACTGACATAATGCAGGTGGGGACTAATCAAGCGTATTATGTACTTTATCCTGCTTAAACATGGAGGTTTGCATCTCATAAAAACTTTAGCAACAGATGAGTGGTAGACATATGAAGAATAATGGAGCAGTATTTGTTTCTTTGTTTTTTTTTAAAATCAGGGATAAAAACAGATTAAAAATTGTCACACACTGAGCGTGAGATTAGAAACAAGAAGCAAAGCAAATAGTGAAACGAAATGGTAGTAACAGTCCTAGCATTAGATTCTGTTCTTTTGATAACTACTTAAGAACCTGACTTTAGTAAATGAATGTTCGGATGAGGTTCTTAACTCTTTCACTTCAAAACAACACTGGCAGGGTTGGCAGATCTTGCACATCTATGCAGATCAACGCTCAGATTGATATCAAGCGAAGTCTAAAGAAATTGAAAATTGGCGAACTACTTTGCGAGCCCTATGCGACGTTTAATGGCACGCGAAGGATATAAGATATAAGAAGAAATAAATTGAAAAGCAGCACATTTCCAACCCACCCCATAATTTTAAATTACAGAGTACATTTCTTCTCAGTTTCTTTCTACCAAAACGTCTCATCAAAATTTATTCTCGAACAGCACGGGAACGTAATGCAGGAGTGAAAGAGTTAAGTAGTTACCAGAAAATCAAAATTTTAGAAACAAACTTTAACTAGCAGTGGCTGACCAGCACTGACACATCCAGGAGTGATGCAGACGTCCTTGAGCTCCAGCCCGTCTGATACTTGTATGTAAGTCAGGTTCCCGAAAAGGCTGCTTTTCTGGGGGTCACCCTGGGTCACGTGCCTGGAGTTCTGATCTCTGGATGAGCCACCCTCCTTCTGATCAGCAGCATCTTCAACAGAAACCTCATCGTCTGAGATAGAAATGAAGAGTAAAAAGTAAACGAACAGATGAAAGCATACAACACACATATTCAGATAGACAGATATGTAAAATAAAGATATACTGAAAGAAGAAATATCTCACATAGAAACAAAGAGAGAAATTATGACGAATGGATGTGCATATGTGGATAAATGGATTTGTGGGGCTTGTCATGTCCTGCCTTGACTGGTTCCTCATTTATCTTTCAAAATTAAGGACTTCTTGATAAGACTCTGTGGTCTGCTTCCTGTAAATTGATATTTAAGGTCTCTGTACTTTCCTCCCTTCCACTTGTTGCATAAGCGGCCTCTCCATCTGTTTTCTGTCATTCTTAGCTTGAATGTTTTATGTATTACACTATCCAGAGTGTAAAGTGGCCAAACCATCTGTCTTGTTGTTTCTTAGGTAAGCAGCCTCATCTTCTGTTTTCTGCCATTCTTAGCTTGAATGTTTTATGTATTATACTATCCAGAAGCAGTCGTGTAAAGTGGCCAAACCATCTGTCTTGTTGTTTCTGGATATAATGTAATACTGATGTTAGTCCAACCCTTGCCCTGATGGTTTCATTTCTGATTTTGTCTGTTCTTGTTACGTTAAGTATTCTCCTGACGTATCTAATTTCTGTTGTGACGATTTCCCTCCTCCTATTTTTAGCTGTTAACTTCAATATTTGACATTGACAGCACAGAGTTGGGAGGCACGAGACCGAAAAATGTGGATGGGCCTTCAGTAACTATCACAACGGCAAACCGGTTGCGAGTAAATCAGGAGCCACTGGCAACTACCACTTCGAGCATGAGAATGGAGGTGCAGGCAGCACCAGAAGCAGTTTCCTGGTTGGTATAGCAGGACGACTCGCATGGGGGTCATTGTAACAGACTCCCAGAGCATGTTAAAGAAAATCGAGAGACATTTCACTATAGAGAGGGCGAGCAGTTTCCAGAGGGCTCTCGGTTGTCCAGTTTGACGTGGATCTACTGCCCGGGTCATGCGGGAGTCAAAGGCAATGAGAGAGCGGACAATATGGCAGGCATGGTATCAGTTCAGGGCACATCATAAGAATGGACAAGGAAGGGATTGCAAGACTCACCTTGGATAGGCTGCCTATTGAGGACGACATCGGGTGCAATGACAATAATCACACCAGGAGGATGATGGATTTGGGGAAGAAGGGAAGTGGAGGTTTTTTTTCAGAAAGAAGTGGTTTAGGGCGTGTTACCCACAACCAGTGTGTGACTGGCTCCATCAGCAGGCGCACACTTCAGCGGGTGTTGGAAAGGAAGGCGGAGCACGTATGGGAATGCCCAGAGTACGGAAATGCCAGTTCTCTGATTACAGTTACAGTTACAGTTCAATGATCCGTGTGTGTCAGTTACGAAGGCGTACGAAAAGAATTAAAGGAATGAAAGCTGAGTAATTCATTTTTGAAAAATGACACTGTTAGAGAAAGAATGATGATGATGGTGATGATGATGATGATGAACGACGACAGCTGGATCAGTCAGTACGTTACCTTGAAGAGGCGCCCTCGATGCCAGTACGATGATAAGTGCGATGACAACTACAGCAAGGAAAACGCACATTAAAGATAGCATTACTTCCAGCCTTGTCCATCCCTCCAGCCAAGAGAGCGTAGACCTGCGACGTGACACGCACTGGTTGCTAGGAACGGTATAATGACATTAGAAACGAATAGGCCACGAGAAGGTGAGAGGTTTTGGGTATAAATATATAAAACTAAACACATTAATATACACAAAGCCATTGCAGCAAAACTATTATAACAAAACATTAAGTAGAAACAGCTTTATTCACAGATAAGCACACATTTATAACGTTTAGATTTCCATCGTATTCATACAAAAACATCATCATCATCATCATCATCATCGCCTTTCACTCCCGAGAGAGCACAGGTCACGGATAAAGGCTCTCCAGTCATCCCTGTTCTTTGAATCATTCTCTACTTCCTTCCATGTGTATCATTTGTCTCTGAGCACTGTCATAATTTCTCTTCTCCAAGTAAGTCTAGGTCTTCCTCGTTTTTCTATTTCCTTGAGGATTCCATGTCAGTGCTTGTCTTGCTATGCTGGTGTCGGGTTTTCTCAAAGTGTGGCCAATCCACCTCCACTTCCTTGACATGACTTGTAGGTTCACAGGTTCTTGTCCTGCCCTTTCTCAGACCTCCTCGTTCCTGATCTGTCCTGCCATTTACTGTTTAAAATCCTCCTCAAGCAGTAGTTCACGAATCTTTGTATCCTGTGTTGCATTGTCTTATACAAAACATAGCAGGACCAACGGACAAGAAAAGAACATTTATGATATTAAACGGTTAAGAATGGGGGGAGAAACGAACCGCTTGGATGTGACTTGTACGAAGCTGTTTCTGAAAGTGTGTAGGGTTTAACTTTGTGAATGTTTATGAAAAGACTTGTGGGTTGTGATACTGATCTAATTGATTGGCAATAAATAAAGAGGAGGGGGAGGGGAGTAGGGCAGAAGAGGGAGAGATACAATGACTGTCAAACAAGGATAAAGGTGGGTTCATTTGATACATGTAGTAGGGATACACTGACTGTCAAACAAAGATAAAGGTGGGTTAATTAGATGAATGTAGTAGGGATACAATGACTGTCAAGAAGGATAGCGTTGGGTTAATTAGATGAATGTACTAGAGATACAGTGACTGTTAAACAAGGATAAAGGTGGGTTAATTAGATGAATGTAGTAGGGATACAGTGACTTTCAAACAGGTTTTAAGGTTGGTTAATTAGATGAATGTACTAGAGATACAATGACTGTCAAACAAGGATAAAGGTGGGTTAATTAGATGAATGTAGTAGGGATACAGTGACTGTCAAACAGGTTTAAAGGTTGGTTAATTAGATGAATGTAGTAGGGATACAGGGGTTCTGGTAAAGTAGGATGAAGAGTCTAGAACAGTGGTTCTCAAAGGGTGAAGCCGCGAGATTAGCTAGGGGTGCTGCGAAACTTTCGACAGTTTGTGATATTTCTTGGAAAAATAATTAAAATAATTTCATTCTATATTAATACTGCAAACGTATGAAGACCATCAGTTTCAATACCTGAAACATATTCATCTTTCAGAGGTTTACAATAAAAGATTTCTCTAACAGTTATCAATGAGAAACATGAAATTGCCAGCTCTTACACAAAAGTTCACTTCGTGCTGGAATTGCAGACAGACACGCATTTCCTGTTCAACTGAAATTATTCTTTCTCATTTCTTGTTTTTATATGGGCTTAGTGTCGAAAAGCCCATCTCAATCAAGTAGGTAGTTGAGAAGTCTAACAGAGTGTTATCTGCTTCCACTGCTATTTCTGAATACTCTTTCTTCGCCAACATCCAAAAATTAAGAAGAAGCAGTTCACTGTTAATTCAGTCGACGTGTTCGGTCAAACTTAAGCTGTGCTAGTTGCTCTTCTTTCAGCCCAAGCAGGTCGCTTGTGGATTCTGGGGACGTAGCAGCGTAAGGATTGTGCAACCAGTTAAACTTGACGGCAATGATGAGGAAAACAAATATTGTTCTGTGTTCAGAACATGCCCGACTATGAATAAAATGGCGTTATAAACACAAGCCTACAAACAACTGACCGGCAAAACGGGCTCAGACAGAATATCCTGCAGTTAGTGTCCAGCGAGGACTCACTACAAGGGATAGTGTGCTGTGAGGGGAAAAAGTCTGAGAACCACTGGTCTAGAATACCAGTTGTAGCAGAGGAAAAAAAGTAGATAACTTAGTAGGGATAGAAGTTGATTGTGGAGATGTAAAGTAAATTCTGAGTTCAATCCATTTGTTTACAGGAGCTCTACAATACCTGGAACCACATGGAGATTTTCTAGCTTGGATATTTAAGAGAAAATTGTATTTTAGCAATTCATTTAATTTCTATTTCATGTTTCCTAATGCCTGGGGGTTCTCATGCATTTGCTAGATTTAGCACCGTAAGTCAGGATATGTTTTTTGTATGAACATCTTTTATTGTCATATAATTCCATGAGTGGTTATTGCAGTCTTGTGTGGCTTGTATAACATGTGGTTATTTCAGTTTTGTGTGACTTGTCTCTTGTGTGACTTGTCTCATATGTGTGATTATTGCAGTCTTGTGTGACTTGTCTTATGTGTGATTATTGCAGTCTTGTGTGACTTGTCTCATGTGTGATTATTGCAGTCTTGTGCGATTTGTCTCATGTGTGATTATTGCAGTCTTGTGTGACTTGCCTCATGTGTGATTATTGCAGTCTTGTGTGACTTGTCTCATGTGTGATTATTGCAGTCTTGTGTGACTTGTCTCATGTGTGATTATTGCAGTCTTGTGTGACTTGCCTTATGTGTGATTATTGCAGTCTTGTGTGACTTGTCTCATGTGTGATTATTGCAGTCTTGTGTGACTTGTCTCGTGTGTGATTATTGCAGTCTTGTGTGACTTGTCTCATGTGTGATTATTGCAGTCTTGTGTGACTTGTCTCATGTGTGATTATTGCAGTCTTGTGTGACTTGTCTCATGTGTGATTATTGCAGTCTTGTGTGACTTGCCTTATGTGTGATTATTGCAG
This sequence comes from Achatina immaculata, assembly GCA_009760885.1. Classification (NCBI taxonomy): domain Eukaryota; kingdom Metazoa; phylum Mollusca; class Gastropoda; order Stylommatophora; family Achatinidae; genus Lissachatina; species Lissachatina immaculata. Next base: position 11,489,491 of record CM019696.1, read on the forward strand.
TCTTGTGTGACTTGTCTCATGTGTGATTATTGCAGTCTTGTGTGACTTGTCTCGTGTGTGATTATTGCAGTCTTGTGTGACTTGTCTCATGTGTGATTATTGCAGTCTTGTGTGACTTGTCTTATGTGTATGTGTGATTATTGCAGTCTTGTGTGGCTTGTCTCATATGTGTGATTATTGCAGTCTTGTGTGACTTGTCTCGTGTGTGATTATTGCAGTCTTGTGTGACTTGTCTCGTGTGTGATTATTGCAGTCTTGTGTGACTTGTCTCATGTGTGATTATTTCAGTCTTGTGTGACTTGTCTCATGTGTGATTATTGCAGTCTTGTGTGACTTGTCTCGTGTGTGATTATTGCAGTCTTGTGTGACTTGTCTCGTGTGTGATTATTGCAGTCTTGTGTGACTTGTCTCGTGTGTGATTATTGCAGTCTGTGTGACTTGTCTCGTGTGTGATTATTGCAGTCTTGTGTGACTTGTCTCGTGTGTGATTATTGCAGTCTTGTGTGACTTGTCTCGTGTGTGATTATTGCAGTCTTGTGTGACTTGTCTCGTGTGTGATTATTGCAGTCTTGTGTGACTTGTCTCGTGTGTGATTATTGCAGTCTTGTGTGACTTGTCTCATGTGTGATTATTGCAGTCTTGTGCGATTAGTCTCGTGTGTGATTATTGCAGTCTTGTGCCGCTATCGGGTAAACCGGCAATTACCGGTAAAGTACTGAGTAAAAAAAACGAGAAAAACCGAAACTTATGGAGATCGTCGGTTACCGTAACCGGCTTATACTATAAAAAACCTAGTAAAAGCAACCAGGGAAATCGGCTGAAGGATGATCGGGCTAGTTGGATGCAGGTGCTCAACTTTCATGAAAGAGAATCAGCCAGTTTTGTCTTTGGTTCAGCAAGTGAAGATTTTGTGAAGATTAAATCTCGTCACAAATAAAGTAAGGGAAAGAAAATTCAGGCGAACATTTAGTTTCCGCTGATGTGTGTAAAACGTGTGTAATTTTACTTTTAGAAAACGTATACAGTACCGAATGTTGTTGCAGGCATTTCGAAAAGTGCTTTATGCTCTATGTCGATACACCTGTAACGGTTTCGAAAAATTCCTAACGCGGTCACTGGTGTTGTGTGACCTGTCCCATTTGCTACTTTTTGAAGCCTGTTCCTAACATAGAATGTCAGGTATCTGGTTTTTGAGTGCCTGGATCGCATGTCTATTTTACATTCCATTCTTTTCGACTTGAAAAAATATGATCGCAATCTGATGTGTTATTTCCTTGTTTTCAAATGACCGTTTACCAGTTTTTACATGTCGCTTATTCTGCGTTCGTGCCAAGAATGTGTGAAGATATTTTTTTTCTGTATGTATGTCTTTTTCTATGGATGCATCAGCAGCATGCCATCTTGCTCATAACCGAGAGGCCTGAAGAAATGATGTTAGGGAGGCAAAGTTCCGCAAGGGGCATGCAAATGAATGAATGAATGTCTTTTTCCCATTTAGACCAAGGGTTATTAAACCTATCACTAGTATAGATCATCAGTCGATTGCCCAATATGTTCCCATACCATTTTCGCCATGATGTCGAAATCATTACAAGTAACCAGTCCACTTATGTATCAGTATGATTTTGAAATATACCAACAGCTTTGTTTTATTTACACATGGAGGGCCAGGAACAGAAAAGCTGAAAGGAAATTCTAATCTAATAACAGTGCATTAGTTTAATGTTCACAGAGCGAATCCCTTCCCCCCCTCCCCCCTCCCCCCCCATCATTTGGTTTCATACCCCCAAGGGATATTTACACCCCTGATTAAAAACCAGTAAATTAGACAAAGGTTTTGATGGGGGTGGTGATTAACTACATCAGAATTTGCTGCGTCAGAATCTCTCTCTCTCGACTAACTCTATCAATACTGGAATTGCATAATCTACAAACATTAAACAACATTAATAGCAAACAATGTTCGTGTTGCCAGATTCTGTATTCCGAACCTTTGTGCCTTTCGTCATCAATTTAGGCCTAGTGTTGTTCCCATCCAACAGCACGAAGAGTTGCTCTCCTGGTCTCTGTTTTTTTCCCCAGTCAGATTGTCTGACGGGAAACATGTCTCGCTGATGATTTACAAATACACTTGCATCTGTTTTGTTGTATCTCATGATCTCCTTTCGTTCAGAAGTTCCCCAGAGAGTATTTGAGTATCCTGCTGTCCTTCATTTTCGTTGCATTGTCCAGTAAGCTCGCTAGGATTTTTTGAAAATGTGTGAATATGTTGTTTACGACCTTATTTGAGGCGAGATTTAATCTTTACACAAGTTTCATATGTTGAACGAAGGTCAAAACTGGCTGACTGCACTGGCCTGACTCTCCTCTGGTCTACTGGACAGACTATCCTCTAGTCTACTGACCTGACCCTCCTCCAGTCTACTGGCCTGACTCTCCTCTAGTCTACTGGCCTGACTCTCCTCCAGTCTACTGGCTTGACTCTGCTCTAGTCTACTTGCCTGACTCTCCTCCAGTCTACTGGCTTGACTTTCTTCTAGTCTACCGGCTTGACCCTCTACTGGCCTGACTCTCCTCCAGTCTACTGCTGACTCTCCTCTAGTCTACTGGCCTGACTCTCCTCCAGTCTACTGGACAGACTATCCTCTAGTCTACTGACCTGACCCTCCTCCAGTCTACTGGCCTGACTCTCCTCTAGTCTACTGGCCTGACTCTCCTCCAGTCTACTGGCTTGACTCTGCTCTAGTCTACTGGCCTGACTCTCCTCCAGTCTACTGGCCTGACTCTCCTCTAGTCTACTGGACAGACTCCTCTAGTCTACTGGTCTGACTCTCTTCTAGTCTACTGGCCTGATTCTCCTCTAGTCTACTGGATAGACTCTCCTCCAGTCCACTGCTGACTTTCCTCTAGTCTACTGGCCCAACATTCCTCTAGTTTATTGGCCTGACTTTCCTCTAGTCTACTGGCCCGACTTTCCTCTAGTTTACTGGTCTGACTTTCCTCTAGTCTATTGGCCTGACTTTCCTCTAGTCTATTGGCCTGACTTTCCTCTATTCTACTGGCCTGACTATCTTCTAATCTACTGGCCTGACTATCTTCTAGTCTACTGACCTGACTTTCCTCTAGTCTACTGACCTGATTTTCCTCTAGTCTACTGGCCTAACTATCCTCTAATCTACTGGCCTGACTTTCCTCTAGTCTACTTGCCTGACTATCTTCTAGTCTACTGGCCTAACTATCTTCTAGTTTACTTGCCTGGCTTTCCTCTAGTCTACTGGCCCAACTTACCTCTAGTTTACTGGCCTGACTTTCCTCTAGTTTACTGGCCTGACTTTCCTCTAGTCTACTGGCCCGACTTTCCTCTATTCTACTAGCCCGACTTTCCTCTAGTTTACTGGCCTGACTTTCCTCTAGTCTACTGGCCCGACTTTCCTCTAGTCTACTGGCCCGACTTTCCTCTAGTTTACTGGCCTGACTTTCCTCTAGTTTACTGGCCCGACTTTCTTCTAGCCTACTGGCCTGACTTTCCTCTAATCTACTGGCCCGACTTTCCTCTATTCTACTAGCCCGACTTTCCTCTAGTTTACTGGCCTGACTTTCCTCTAGTCTACTGGCCCGACTTTCCTCTAGTCTACTGGCCCGACTTTCCTCTAGTTTACTGGCCTGACTTTCCTCTAGTTTACTGGCCCGACTTTCTTCTAGCCTACTGGCCTGACTTTCCTCTAATCTACTGGCCTGGCTTTCCTCCATCCGATTTCGCTGGTTGGTTTTTACTACAGTTTTGATAATGTAAATCGGTTACGGTAACCGACGACCTCCAAAAATGTCGGCTTTTCTAAATTGTAATCGGTAATTTACGGTAACTATCGATTAACGCGATCACTAATTGTCTCACAGACCTCACTCTTCGGGTACTTAGTGCTGTGCCTATAAAGGTAGCTTAGCACGATGCCGAACTTTAGAGTTCTGTGTTTCTTGTAAACAACTCTCTTTGATCATTATACTAAGTGCTGCAGTGTGTCCGGTTTTCTCTAAAAGAATTATATATTCCCCGTAAAAACGTAAAATTCTCTTCCAAGAAACCGTCAATGCCTTTCTTCATATGGTAGTTCTGTTAGTATTTTATTCCTGCCCGATATATGTGAGTGCATGTGTCGCAAATTGACAAATGAAAGAACCAATCATTGCTACGCGCTATGTTCCACCGTAGCTAGCAAATTAGACTGTAGCAACGGCTGTCCAACTATTTTCTGCAGCTCTTTAACAGTTCAATACATTTTTGTAAACGAAAACTTCGCCTCATAAAGAATGGCAGAGAAATCCCTGATTTAGCTCGCGAAGAAAGGCAACGACTGAAAAGGGAAACGAGTTTTTTACGTGTAATTGAGAAGTCAAGAGGAGTTGCGTGCCCTTAAGACTGGGCATAGGACCTCGTTCTGGAACTTGACAGTTCTAAATGGAAGATCAAGTTCACTTGAATCTGTCAATCTCGTTCTTAAAGACTTCTATACAAAGGTAACAGTGCCAACATAGAACTGGTATCTGGACGTTTTATTTTTTTGTCTGTCAGTTTGATATGACCGCATTCCCTCGTCTTTTATTCTTCTGTGTTTGCTAGAATCTTGTGGAATCAATGAATAGATTTTGAGTTTCATTTAAGTCTTTTCTTATCCTGAAACAATGAAATAGTTTCGTAATTCTTTTTTTTTTCATCTACTCAGATGCGTTCGTCTTTGCTTTAGAGATTTCAAATGTATAAACTACAATATAATCAAACTACAAGGTGTGGCATTATGTTTTGGTATAAACATGAAGGATATGTTATCTATATTTTTTTGTCCTTGGTGTGTGAGATTTTTCTTTAGGATTGAGAAAGTTAAATATGATGGTGGCAGAGGTAGAAGAATGGGACACATCAGTGTCTGTAGCGAATTCTTCCCTTGTCTTCACCATGATTTCTACGTAGAATATAAAGCATAGAAACTACCTTCAGTGTCAACTTTTCTGGAACCAGTTCTTCAATACGTTATAGTTTTTCTTCAATCTCATTCAGTTTTTTCTTTTATTTATTTATTCCCTCCCCCCGTAACTTTGACTGAAAAAAATGTCTATTCTACTGCTTTGAAGAGAGGCATGACAGTTGTTTATGTATGTAGATTTAAATGTGTTTGATATAAGAGTTTTCGTATAATGTATGGCTTCATTTATAGCTGGTAAGATTTATGAACCTCTTTCCCGATTCTTCCGATTAGATTAGGGTTTCGTCAATTCTATTACCTGTATGGTTATTACGCATCTATCTATCTATCTATCTATCTATCTATCTATCTATCTATCTATCTATCTATCTATCTATCTATCTATCTATCTATCTATCTATCTGTCTATCTGTCTGTCTGTCTGTCTGTCTGTCTGTCTGTCTGTCTGTCTGTCTATTTCCGTATGTCTGTCTGTCTGTTTGTTAATCTGTTTGTTAGAGTTCTGAACAAGATAAACCAGAGCTGTGTGAACAAATTTTGATCTAATGTCAATGTATGTGCACATTTCTGGGAATAGAAATACTCTATGCTATATTTTTGTCACGTCTCTGTTGTTTCCTACATAAAACTACAAATTAAATCGTGTTATTCCACTTACTAGTTTGACATAACGTTATTATAAAAGAACAAAGTAATGATAATGGAGCATCTGTATAATAAAATATTCTTAAACATTTGCGCTTGTGAAAGACATTTTCTAGTACTTCTGACAAATCAGGTTGATGATGCATTTTTAATCAGATTAGTTCTTGCAGCCAACTACAGACTTCACGTAATATAAAACCAGTATATAATGGAAGACGAAGCTTGGGTGGCATAGTGATTAGTCCGTTCATCTCTTGCGGCGGGGTTTTGGAGGTTCTAGTCTGGCTAGGGACGCCCCAGTTACCCAGATGTAAAAATGGGCACCCGATTCCTTTTTGAGCTGGAGAAGGAAAGGCGGCCAGACCTGATGCTTATCACATCACTCTGTCGTCTTCTTCCTCTTCTTCTTCTTCTGTTACCTGGAACTGTGAGCTGGTGTTCTTTGCAGTCGATGTTGTGAAGTTGTTGAGACACAGCATTGTGTCGGGTTGGGAGCAGATTACGGCTGCTATTTTTTCAGTCCATGAGTTGAGCTAAAAAATATGAGTGTGCAGTGCTTCTTTAGCAGACTCCACCACCGTGGGGACTAGCGATTTCTGTCCTGTTAGTCAGGCTATGCCTGTTACTTGGGGCTCCAATGGAAAGATGTGACAGGGTCTTGGTCAGCTGTGTTTTACTTACTGCCAAATCGACATCGTCGTCTACCCACCTCCCCCCCCCTCACACCACCCTCACCCCAACCCCCCACCATTGGCCGACAGATCAATGGAAATACAAGCACTAATACAACATCCCTATAACCACTATGGTATTATAGGTCTACATATAAAAGAAGACATATCAAAATGCTAAGTCAACTCATTTTCAGTAATGTGACCCAAATATCGATATCTCTGCAGGCGTCCAACCCATTAAGGATTCTGTTTTTCTTATAAAAAAAATCCTTGCCTCTACTTTCGTTTGTGAATGAAAAGCTATGTAAGCACTTGCTGTAATAAGTTTTTCGCGTATACTGGACACACAAAAAAAAAAGAGCTAGATCTTAGAAAGAAATGGATTATTTCTTTGTTAGATATAGCTTGTCTACGTATGTACATAGTCGTGCGTGTGTTTGTATGTGTGAGCAAACTTCAATAGGCGTATATTTTCTAAAATTATTCTCAAGACTAAATTAAAATACTGAATTCAGTGATCTTTTGTGGCGCCCGGGAGACACTTTTTTGTTACTATATTTGTTTGTTTGTTGTTGTGTTTAAAATAATCCAGATATGGAAAGTGGCTGCGGTGGCTCAGTTGCAAGTGCACTCGACTGCCGGTCAGGACATCCCTGGTTCCATTTCATACTCGGACGGGAAATTTGTTGGACGAACCCGCACCAGTGGCACCACAGCCTCAGGAAACTGGTATCTAGGGCTGACCTAGGAAAACGAAGGCAGCGAGGACAGATGTTGGCCTCCCTACCTCAAATGCTCTAGTGGCTTAGAAATGTGAAGGTACTAACACTTCGCAGCTCTATGGAACTTAGAAACATGGGAAGATAACGCTAATGTTAGCCCTGTTCCATAGTAATTCATTTGATGAACTTATTAAATTTAAGCAAATGATCGTTTAAACATTTATGAATAAATGATTGTACACAAGTTTTGGATGAATTGAGTGTTATAATTTCTGGATTAACTGATTGTATTGATCTAAACAGAAATTCATTAAATAAATGCCTTAGTACAGGACTGCAATGAACGTACAGACCTGTAGGTGTTGTTTTTTTTTAATGGACATGCGTTAACAGGCCAACGAGATAACTCCGAGGGTAAGGGAGAAAACTAAATTAATTACTAAGGGAGATTTCGTTTGCAGAATGAAACTCCATCTTTAATATCTTGGTATCATCGTCTAGGTATGATGTCGATGGCTCTCATTTATTCATTGGATGCCCAGCTGTCTGCCGCTGCCAACTATGCTTCTCCTGTCTATGTGGCCATTTTGTAGATCTAGTAAGACGTGTCGCCTCTTTTGAGTTCGTGTGATCAACAAATTGATCAGCCCGTTCAAATTTATTTTTATTTCAGTCTCTTCCTTTCACTTTTTTTCCTTTGTGTTTTCCAGTTCCTGTCAAGTTGTCCAACGTCTGCTTTTTCCATATATCAAACAGAATATTGACTGTAGAGGTAAAGGTATGGATTGTGAAGCAGCGTCATTGCACACGGTCAAACCATGAGTGATCTGCTGTCTAGTCAGCAGCTGACTGGAGACAGCCAAATAGTGTCACTATCAGCACGAACTCCGTAGCTATCGGCGTCGTTCCTCTTTCTTCCCAGAGCGTTAATCCTTGTAGCCATTTTCTCTTGAGGCTGAATTGACCCCTGGAGTTATTTGCAAACCACCGTCGGAAATCGAAACCAAGTCGCCTGGTCGGCGAGATAGTCACTACTGCATATTGACTGTATATTGACTGTAATATTGACTGCAATATTGACTGTATAGTCCTTGAAATTTTACTTAGCTTTCTCTGGAGATTTTCTTCGTGTGCTTTGTGTGTGTGTGTTTGTTTGTTTGTTTGCCCAGGATAAATGCAGCTTTTCCCTAACACAACATCTCTGTTGTTTCGAATTTCTGTATCACTTCTTTATCACCTGTCCAAGTTTCACGAGCACCGAGTTCATGAGACTGCACGGACGTTCCTGATCGTTTTTTTCCTTTGGTGCGTTTTTAATATTGGTTATTAGTCTCTGATATGTTTTTAATATTGGTTATTAGTCTCTGATATGTTTTTAATATTGGTTATTAGTCTCTGATATGTTTTTAATATTGGTTATTAGTCTCTGATATGTTTTTAATATTGGTTATTAGTCTCTGATACGTTTTTAAATTATCATTTTTCTTTTTTACAAAAGATGTAGAGGTAAAAAGTAGCAAATATAGTTGCATACACAAAATAAGGTAAAGGTACTCCTGTCATGCCTTAGAGGCACATAGGGATATGGTGTTAGTGCCCATATTTTCCTTGACCTGTCAGCACACTAGGGGGTGATATGGTCAGTATCACACCTGGCTGCCTTTCCTTCCCCAACTCCAGAAGAAATCGGGTATCCATTTCTACAGCTGGGTGATTGGGGTGCCTCCGGCCGGATTCGAACACCCGACCTTTGCCATGAGAGACCAGTGCGCTAACCACTTCGCCACTCAGACACCCATACACAAAGTGAATATCCGAAAATAATTACTTCTCCTCCTCTTTCTACTCAATCATCATCATCATCATCATCATGGTGTCTCCCCACGGAAGACTGGCTGTACTCTGCTGTGCTTTTTGTCTTTACAGTCCACTCGGTCAAGCTGGTCCCTATCCATTTCTTGATATCATCCATCCATCCATCTATGTCGCTGTCGTCCTTTTGTTCTCTTTCCTTCGATCTTTCCATTAAGAAGGGTGGGTCTTCAGTACAGTATTATGCCTCTTAACGTACCCCATGTATTTTAGTTGTCTTATTTTACTGGTTTTCAATATTTCTCTTTTCACTTCTGCTTGTTCAGCACGTCTTTGCTTGTTTTCTTTCCCGTCCATGGGATACGCCTTGTTCTTCATCATACCTACACTGCAGCGGGCCTCAGTTTCCTTTCCCTTCCACGGGATACGCCTTGTTCTTCATCATACCTACACTGCAGCGGGCCTCAGTTTCCTTTCCCTTCCACGGGATACGCCTTGTTCTTCAATATACTTCAATAGGGCTCATTTTTATTTCCTGTCCCCTGGACAGCAAAAATAACTAATGAAGAATGTATGAGAAGAGCTGGAGAGACAAAAAAAACCTTGTCAAAAAGATAAGAGAGAGACAATGTACTTTCATAGGACATGCAATGAGAAGAGGGGCATTGAAAATATTATAACAGGAAAAATAGAAGGAAGAAGATCAAGAGGAAGACCAAGAGAAATGATACTGGACAGTCTGACGGGATGGTGTGAGAGGAGATCACCAACTGAGCTGATGGCCTGCATGAAGGATCGGGTACTCTGGAGAAGCATAATAGCCAACGCCAGTCGGCACGGCACATGATGATGATGATGATGATGATGATGTCCTATTCAAGATAATTTCTCATAGAAGCGTAAAAATTCACTCTATTTTCCCCAGGACAAAATTATTAATCCTTACTTTAAAAAAAATTGTCTAAAATTTACATTGAAAAAAAAGGAACTTACTTTGTAGCAAGATTTATTTTAAAAAATGAAACAATAATCACGCTTATCGAAATTTACCTACCTTGGAAATATAACCTGAGTCCCTCCTTCCTCTGCTGTGATATATTTAGCGTTGCTGGTTTTCCCGTTCATGGTGACATTGGGCATAGTCTGTAGACGCTGTGGGTATGTTCGCTGGGACTTGCGGCGTCCGAGGTCAAGATTCTTGCCAAAGCGAAGAACACAGCCAAGTTCGCAGTTCTCCTGTGCTCTGGTGTTTCTGAACCCGGTGTAAATATGAGAATTACATGAAAGATTTGCTTCAGGGCACTTTTATAAGTTTTAAATTCTCTCGCCAGTTAACTTTTCACCCCACTTTCCAGCTAAAAATAGTGGACCAGTCACATGACTCGTACAAATGGTTACTTGAATTTTTTTTGTTAGGGAACAGCTTCTCAAAATTAGGAACATCACCAGACAATACGAATATAAAATTTATATAAGTGCATTATGATCTCCTCTCTCTCTCTCTCTCTCTCTCTCTCCTCTCTCTCCTCTCTCTCTGAACCTTAAGTGCGCAGGGCAGATTGGGCTTCCGCAAGGGTTTTCCGCTCTTGCCCAGGTGAGCCCTCTATTGCTCAACATCCTCTCTCTTGTTCTTCTCCGTGTCTCTTTTGGTCTACATTTACTTCTGTTCCCCTATGATGTCCATCTTAGTCCTGTTTTTGGTAGTGAATTGTCAGTCATCCGGAGCACATGTCCCAACCATCGCCAGTGTCTTTCCTCAATAATTGCTGTCAGTGGCTGCATCTGCATTTCTGCCAACAAGATGTCATTTCTTATGGTGTTTGGCCAAAATATTTTTTCTAATTCTTTGTAAAAAGTAAGTCTGGAAAGAATTCAACTTGTTTTCTATGGTTTTGGTGATTTTCCAGCATTCACTTCCATAGAGTAGTACACTTAGAACATTATTCTTAAATATAATGATTTTCTTCCTTTCTGCGAATAAACGCCTGCCTGGAATAGAATCCGGCCTCATAATAAACGCCTGTCTAGAATAGAATCTGGCCTCATAATAAACGCCTGTCTAGAATAGAATCTGGCCTCATAATAAACGCCTGTCTAGAATAGAATCTGGCCTCATAATAAACGCCTGTCTAGAATAGAATCCGGTCTCATAATAAACGCCTGTCTAGAATAGAATCTGGCCTCATAATAAACGCCTGTCTAGAATAGAATCTGGCCTCATAATAAACGCCTGTCTAGAATAGAGTCTGGCCTCATAATAAACGCCTGTCTAGAATAGAATCTGGCCTCATAATAAACGGCGAATCATGACAATTTTGTGAAGGGCATTTTTTCAAGGAAATAAGGTACATGATAAATCAGCGAAGGAAAAAAATAATCACAAGGTTCAGTCAGTCAGTCAGACAGACAGTCAGTCAGTCAGTCAGTCAGTCAGACAATCAGTCAGTCAGTCAGACAGTCAGTCAGTCAGTCAGACAGTCAGTCAGTCAGACAGTCAGACAGTCAGTCAGTCAGACATATGCATGCCCCTGACGGAACTTTGCCTCCCTAACAACACCAGGCTATGTTTAAAAACACATAGTTAAACCATAGTGTGGTTACGCATCTTATGCAGTTGTGTTAAAGAGTTTTGATCACTGGCTTTAGGATAAGCTCACAGGTGATGGAAAATCTTAGCAAGACGCACGTACGTCGTAGCGCCGTAGGGTTTGTGTAGCTCTTGTTCTGTCTACCTGGAGCTACGAGTAAAATCTTCTTAGCAGCAGATGCAGTGAAAGCGGCGAGGGACACTTATCGTGGAGAAGTGGTAGTTTGTTGTAACTCAGGGGAGACAGAAAGCAAGGGAGATAACCGCTTCTTTATTAGACAATCAGCACGAGGATATATTGCTTCTTTATTATACTTAATCAGCACGAGGATATATTGCTTCTTTATTATACTTAATCAGCACGAGGATATATTGCTTCTTTATTAGACTTAATCAGCATGAGGATATACTGCTTCTTTATTAGACTTAATCAGCATGAGGATATACTGCTTCTTTATTATACTTAATCAGCACGAGGATATACTGCTTCTTTATTAGACTTAATCAGCATGAGGACTTCAGCCACCCTTGACTCTTTAGTCAGGCTGACCCTATAACTGCTAGGACTTACCAAAGGATGCACCAATGGATGTACCAATTGATGCACTAATGAATGTGCCAAAGGATGTACCAATGGATGTACCAATGGATGTACCAAAGGATGCACCAATGGATGTACCAAAGGATGTACCAATGGACGTACCAATGGATGTACCAAAGGATGTACCAAAGGATGTACCAATGGACGTACCAATGGATGTACCAACAGATGTACCAATGGAGAGATGAGACAAGTTTTTTGCCGGCTGTGGTTTTCCAACCCTGAGGCAAGAAGACACCTACACGTTGCTGATCACTACATCTGACAGCTTCTACAGCCCTGCGTCTGATATGAGTAAATGAAAGTGGCGGGACGCCGGGACAGAACCCACGACCTCGAGTTTGAGAAATTCCCGCTTTATTCGGTCAATCTCGGGCACTAAATAGTGAAACCACAGGGCAAAAACAAATAGTCAAGTTATCAATTTTAAAATCCACCCATTACAGTTTTGGTGAAGGAAACAGTTCTTGTAACAAAGAAACGAACGATCAATAAAATTCAGACAACCTAACACCAGAAACAGCGGGGAAGTAACTTAAAGCAGCGAGTACAAATTATTAAAATCCCTACACCAAATAGGATTATAATCTAGCACACATCCCCAGACACTGTTCCTAGACAATGTTCTCAGACAGTGTTCCCAGACTGCCTGAGCTACAAATTGCGAAAGATAAGAGAAATGACGGCTGCGGTAAAACTGGTTCTAGTAATTATAGGTGCATGGTTTAGGTTTATAAAAAGATGGAAAGAGTGAGAAAACTGGGCAGAAACACCTGCAGAAATATCAGCTGAAGTGTAAAAATGCATTTTGTGCCCGAGGTTCTTACAAGGAGAGTACCAAAAAAAAAAAAAGCTAAGTGTTTTTCATTTATTTTTCATGCTTTTATCTCTCGTGTTGTTTTTATATGTAATCATTGAAAAAGGCTCTTGCCGAAATATTGGATTGTTGTATGTTCTTTATTTATACGAGCTCATCTTATTTTCTGCCCTTCTTGTTTCTCACTCGTTCTATCTTTTTGTAAATGTGAACCATACACCTCCATCTATTTCATGACCTACTCCTGTCTATTTTGGTAAGGGTTTGCTTTTTTTTTAAAAACCTTGCTAGAAATACTGCCTTCAGCAACGCGACGAGGGAAATGAAAATTGCAGAAACATTAAAACGCAAGCGGTAATAACTTCACCAGTATCTCATCAAGTGTTTAGTATTTATCTTATCTTTAGTTTACTTTCATATGCTCACTCATCTAAACAGAGAGATAGGTTGCCTCCTTAACTTCCAGTGTCAGAAGGTATTCATGCCGGGCCCATAGTTTGGACTGTCATGTAGAGAGTACAAGTTTGCAGGATGTGTCCTGGAGTCTGGATAATGCAGGTGCAGAATGGGGTTTTGTGTGTTTACATAGATGGGCTTGCAGACCAAGTTCTATTTAGGGCAACTGTCTCTGTGAATTCGGTGTAGTATCACTGTCTTTAATAGCTCGTACGTCTTTTTTTCCCTTCATATTTTAATAACTTCAGATGGGAAATGCAGAACAGAAATTAGGAACAGAATAGGCCAAGCAAAGACTGCATTTCAGAGAATGAGAAACATATTAGCTAACACATCTTTATCAATGAATGTTAGAAAACGAGTCCTAAAATGCTATATTGAACCTATCTTGTTATATGGAAGTGAATCATGGACAATAGGCAAGTCTGCACAAAAATCATTGGAAGCAGCAGAAATGTGGTTTATTAGAAGAATGTTGCGAATCCCCTGGACAGCAAAAATAACTAATGAAGAATGTATGAGAAGAGCTGGAGAGACAAAAAACCTTGTCAAAAAGATAAGAGAGAGACAATGTACTTTCATAGGACATGCAATGAGAAGAGGAGGCATTGAAAATATTATAACAACAGGAAAAATAGAAGGAAGAAGATCAAGAGAAAGACCAAGAGAAATGATACTGGCAGTCTGACGAGATAGTGTGAGAGGAGATCACCAAATGAACTGATGGCCTGCAAGAAGGATCGGGTACTCTGGAGAAGCATAATAGCCAACGCCAGTCGGCACGGCACCTGATGAAGATGATGATTTTGTACTTTCATAAATCTTTCCACCTTCATTTCATTTTGGCCCTATTTGCCAACATCAAACGTGACAAAAAATATCACTGGTGCATTGATTTCGAACACAAGTCAACATTTTAAAACAAAGCGGAATCACGCCTCAGAACAAGTACGAGTACTTTATGATGATGATGATTTTATTGATGAGTGAAAAAGCCCCTGGTCAAAAATCGGACAAGCAAATGGACAGACAAGAAAATTAACTACTCTTAATTATATTAATCGGCCTGGGATTTAGCTGGAGTATGGAGTCAGAATCATTATATTTCCAGAGGTTCAGTAATTGAGTCTCCAAATCTCGTAAAAGGTCGAGACTAATATTATTACAGAATAAAGTAGCAAAGCACTGGTAATGTTATTAAGGCATAATTGAAGCTGAAAGGTATCGGTCTGTAGCTTCATAAAAAGATTTTCACACCTCGTTGGCTAGCTCGGAAAATGACATTTACCACATTTCACCGAGGAATCGTGGCGTCTTGTCTGAAAGATTGGGTCGTTGTTGACATTTGCTGATGGATCTGTCTTCTCAGCGCGAAAAAGAAAAAAAAACATGAACGATCTGTTCCCTTATGTATTACAATTTGCGTTCGGTGAAGTTTTCCATCTTCAGTGCAGAGAAAAACAACATAAACAAACAGTGAAGCGTAGCTTAAAGTGCTTAAAAATACGTGCAGAAACTGAAGACTTGGAAAAATCGGTTTAGGACTGGCCGGATGCAAGGAAAATAATAACAGCAGGAACATGAAATCATGCAAGTGTAGCTTGTAGAGGTGGCAAGGATATTGGCTTAGACTGTAGCTCTCTCTCTCTTTTTTTTTGTCCTCTCTTCCTCTCTTTCTCTTTCTCTCTCTCTCTCCTCCTTTCTCTCTCTTTCTCTTCTCTCTTTCTCTCTATCCTCTCTCTTCCTCCTCTCTTTCTCTCACCTCTCCTCTCTCTTCTCTCTTTGTCTCTCCCCTCTTTCTCTATCTCTTCTTTTTCTCTCTCTCTCCTCTCTTTTTCTAACTCCTCTCGTTCTCTCTCTCTCCTCTTTCTCTCTCCTCTCTTTCTGTCCTATTTCTCTCTCTCTCTCTTTCGCTCTCTCCTCTCTTTCTCTTCTCTCTTTCTTTCTCTCTCTCTCTCTCTGTCCTCTCAAAGGCACACTCATACACATACAACATACAAACAACCACACACACACATACACACACGTACTTCACACACGAGATACGGGGCCTTAGAACTGAGCGTTCAGAAGAAGAAGAAGAACATCAAGTAAAGGAAGATCTGTTTTTAAAAAATGAAAACAAAAAAGAGGATAGGAGCGAAGAGAGAAAAAGAAGATGAACAATAAAGAAGAAGAGAAGAAAAGAGAAAATGAAAAAGATGATGATAAGCATGGTGATTAAGAAGCAGCAGTAGCAGAAGAAAAAGAACACGGAGGAAAAAAAGAAAGAAACTAAATGTAGAAATATACGAGTATTTTATTTTCTGTGCACTTATTTTTCTGCTACTGAAACATGAGAAGTGTTTGGTTTAATTATTATTATTTGATCATTTAACACCAGCCAACATTGTCTCATCTAATTTTCTCTTAGCAGCTTTCACATTTTCATTTTTTTATTCAACTTCCGAAAGTGAACATAAAGTCGTAACCTGATTTGAAACATTTATGATGCAAAAACTATGCTAGTTACAGCCATGTAGCTTTTGCAGGCTTTACCTCGCCTCCAGTAACATTTTTTCCTTCTGCGTGTTCGTGCTTTTCAATATTTGTTCTGTTTGTTGCGGGTAGAACACTTTAGCGATGTTCTATTTCTTATCTTGTGTCCTCGAACATCTATATAGCCACTGCCGATAAAGTATCTGTTATCATTGTCTTCATAGTTTCGAAGGCAGGAAACCGGTGAACTGAATACTTTGCCTTTAGTATACACTCATAGAAGAAAAAAAGCATTAGGGACAATGTCTGGCGAAAACGGTGGCTATGGCATCGGGCCATTCCTCAAAATTTATTGATTTGGAAAAACGCAAATTCCACTTTCTTCTTCAAGGACGACATTTTGATACTGGTAATTACATATATATATATATATATATATATATATATATAGTGTAGCATAGTTCGTCCTTTGATATGAATTTCTCAGATAAGGGAAATACTTCATGATGGCCCTATTCTTCCGTTTTTATACCCGGGATAGCAGCACTGTTAGCAAAATAATCATTATATGTCAGTCGTGCTACATGTGCATCACAGAAACAAAGGAAACGTTTAGTATTACTCTGCCATTCGTGCTACAAGTACATCATAGAAACAAAGGAAACGTTTAGTATTACTCTGCCATTCGTGCTACAAGTACATCATAGAAACAAAGGAAACGTTTAGTATTACTCTGCCACTCGTGCTACATGTGCATCACAGAAACAAAGGAAACGTTTAGTATTACTCTGCCATTCGTGCTACAAGTACATCATAGAAACAAAGGAAACGTTTAGTATTATTCTGCCATTCGTGCTACAAGTACATCATAGAAACAAAGGAAACGTTTAGTATTACTCTGCCATTCGTGCTACAAGTACATCATAGAAACAAAGGAAACGTATAGTATTACTCCGTTATTTTCTTGCTAGCATTTTCGTGTCCGCTTGAAACCCTTGTTAAACCATAACCTGACCTAGTTGTGGTTTTATTTGAGCGATGCGTTTCTTTTATTCTCCTTTTGTGCTCCAGAATTACTGCATAGCATAGCACACGACAGCAGGTTAACTAACGGCTCACAGGACGGTTAATCTCTGTAATTCAAGCATAGCTCACGCACATGAAGTCTGATACCGGCTGCAGAATCAATTTTAAACCAGGTTTTTTTTTCTCTCTTTCGCCCTGTCTAACGATACCTGTCACATGGCATATCCATTGATTTGACGGCTGCATGAATAATATAGCATGGATGAGCTTCTGAAACTGATACATACTGGAATTATTCAGGTTTACGAATTTTAAAGAAATAGAGAAGACACGGTTTAGCAAAGATAAGAGAATGAAATAGAATGTTTACAGAAATAGGGAAGTCAGGGTGTAGCAAAGACAGGAGAATGAAATAGAATGTTTACAGAATTAGACAAGGTATGGTGTAGCAAAGATAAGAGAATGAAAGGGAATATTTACAGAAATAGAGAAGGCACGATGTAGCAAATATGAGAGAATGAAAGGAAATTTTTACAGAAATAGAGAAGGCATGGTGCAGCATAGATGGGAATTAGGGAAGTCATGGTGTAGCAAAGATAAGAGAATGAAAGGGAATATTTATATGCACGATGTAGGAAAGATAAGAGAATGAAATAGAATATTTACAGAAATAGTGGAGGCACGATGTACCATAAATAAGAGAATTAAATAGTATATTTACAGAAAGAGAGAAGGCACGATGAAGCCAGATAGGAGAGTGGAAGAAAGTATTTGCAAAATGGGGAAGCCGTATAGTCTTTGTCAGGGGCTTCCTTGTATATATACGTTACAGGAGGAAAGACCAAAGGACTGGAAATATTCGTAGTAAATGTTCCGCACTGTACATGAAGAATGGAACACGGCTGCTAATGAATTGGGAACATGTAGTATAGTGTAAAACGGAACAAGGAACATATATAATGCAGCAAGAAATATTTAGAAAAGAGACAAAAGCATCGTTACATTTCACTTCAAATTCCAATGACGGTAAGAAATAGCTGATTTTCATGCTTCATTTTCACAATTAAGGTAGGCGATGCCATTGCACTAGCTAGGCAACCGCGAAGGTGCAGATCCATGAGACGCACAATACTGACCTTTTTGGGGCGAAATTTCATACAGATTAATTTTGTTCTAAACCAATCCAATTTGTTAGTTTATCGTAGCCCAACGGCCTGTCCATAAACGTCTGATTTCTTATAGATGTGTTATTTCAACATAGAGAAGCAGCTCGCCAATGTGTCATGATGGAAAGATATTTTAAGATCCTGGAAAGAAAGATTACAGCCAATGATTGGCACAAACTTAAATGAAACTCAGATGGGACTTAAGAAAAACAGAAGGTTTATAGATGCCATTTTCTGTTTAAGACAAGTAACAGAAAAAAAATCAGGTGAACACAATCAGATACTGCACTTCTTCTTCTTCTTCTTCTTCTTCTTCTTCAACTTTCCGAGCCATTAAGGCTCATTGTTGCAGATAAAGTTCGCCTCCATTCCTCTCTTTTCCTAATCTTCTCTCTCCAGTTGGTGACACCAGTTTCTTTTATATCCTCTTCTATGTTGTCTTTTCATCTCTGTCTTGGCCTACCCCTTGGTCTTCTTTCCCTCATCTCTTGTGCATACATCATTTTCGTTTGTCTGTTCACTTCCATTCTTTCTACATGCCCCAGCCAGCGTTGTCTGTTCAGTTTCAACAGTTTATAGTTCGTTGGGATTTAAATAAGCTTAGCGTATATAAATCAAGAGGAAATATTCTTTAGAGTAATCACACACAGATAACTGTGGGGAAATCGTACAACGTTATGGACTGAGCACACATCCGATCAGCCTATGCTTGAACCCATATAAGTGCAGCCAACGTTTAGTCAAGCAAATGCAGGACACTCCAACAGTAAAATCTGGAGGGAGACCGTGCTCTGTAATATCTGTCTTACCATTGATGACATACATTGACAATATCCGCAAATAAGCTAGCGTGGATAGCAAGAATACCAGAAGGGAACTTGCTGATAGCCTAACTCCAGAAATAATGCCGTTAAACTGACACCAGCTTTAGACAATATCGAAGACTGGCTACACATGAACTCCTTTTTTGCTGACGATCAAGCAATTACAGCCACATCAAGGTAAGACAGAATATAGATAACGTAGCAAAAGAATATGAAAAACACAATGTGAAAAACAGTTATGAAAAAAAGAAGTCATAACCATTACCTGAAAAGAAATCCCTATGACGATCTCCCTGGATATTTAACCTCTGAAACATTTCAAATACCGAAGGAGTAAAATATGATACTCCAGGAAAAAAATCGATATTGACATTGTGAACATATGCAACAAAACAAATGAGATCACTCGACAAATGACACCTTTACTGAAAAACAAATGTATAAGAAATTATAGAAAGAAGAATACCGTATAATGCAATGTTCCTCACAGCTCTGCTACGTCAGTACCAGAAACGACATTAAAAGCTTTTTTAAAAAAGGGTGGAAAATAATCATGCCACACTGGGATGTTTGAGGAGAAAGCTAAATGTAAAGAAAAGAGACAAGCATCAGAAAAGACAAGAAGAGACAAGCATCAGAAAAGACAAGAAACGACAAGCATCAGAAAAGACAAGAAGAGACAAGCATCAGAAAAGACAAGAAGAGACAATCATCAGAAAAGACGAGAAGAGACAATCATCAGAAAAGACAAGAAGAGACAATCATCAGAAAAGACAAGAAGAGACAATCATCAGAAAAGACAAGAAGAGACAATCATCAGAAAAGACAAGAAGAGACAATCATCAGAATAGGCAAGAAGAGACAAGCATCAGAAAAGACACCATCAGGACAAAGGTTGGAACAACACCAGATTTTCACTACACCCAGAAGCAACAAGTCAAACGGTTTGGCCACGTTTCATGCCCATCACTGGACAGCATATCACAGAAAAGATTCATGTTAAGTATGGTTAAAAAAAACAGAAGGACGCCTCAAACGAAGAAGGTGGATGGAGGAAATACCGGAAACTTTGAATATGGTTTTATATCAAGAAAAGTGCAGAACTGTATCAAGGAATCTGTTCTTTCCCACCCCTACACGCATACCGAAAAAGATAGGAGACATGACAAAGATGATAGGACAAGACAGAAGTATACGTACTGCTTACCTGTTAAAGAGAGAGAGAGAGAGAAAAAAAAATTATTGTCCTTTATGTGTTCAGATGTTATTTTTAAATTTCAAGATGACTGCTAGAAAGTGGTTCATATCCTGTGAACGGAGACAACAAATGGCGCGTGTCACATTGTCACGTGTTCCATGGATGAATAATCAAATTGGTAGTAAAGCGTCATTTACTGAATAATGATAGTTAACTCTTTAATCCAAAATAACACTAGCAGAGTTTGTAGATCTTGCACGCCTATACAAATCAGTGCTCACTGTGATAGGTAGGAAAAGTGCAAATAAAATGAAAATTAGCGACATTTCTAATCCAGTTAACGTTTTTAAATAATAGAGTAAGTTCCTTCACGTGTTTTAATACCGTAATGTCCACACAGAATTTAGTCGGCCACGTCATGCAAAACAATTCAGGGGTGAAAGAGTTAAGGGTTTACGGCGCTGGGAAACGGCACATAAGCATGAGATCTTGAACTTTGTTATAGTTGGTAAAGTGATCTTTGGATGTCAAGCGTTTGGAAATTTCAGAGCTAAATATTTTCAAGGTATCGAGTTGCCTTCATTTCTTTTTTACTCTTTTCTTTCTCATTATTTCATCTGATCTTCTTAGTTTTCGAGAAAATGAATTGTACATTTTTATCTACAGTTGTTTCATTTAAGATGCACTATCAAATATATGCTTCTTTAAAGATACAAAGTATCCAACATGTGTTTCAGTCTCAGTTTAAAGTGTATTATCTGACGTATATTCCAGTCTCGGCATAAAGTATACTATAACATAAGTATTCCAGTCACGATATAAAGTATCCTATCACACAAGTACTCCAGTAACGTTATAAAATACACTGTCACACAAGTATTCCAGTCACGTTATCAAGTATTCTATCATACAAGTACTCCAGTAAATGTGTTAAATACACTATCACACAAATATTCCAGTTACGGTATAAGTATACTATCGCATAAGTAGTCCAGTCACATTATAAAGCATCCTATCACACAAGTATTCCGGAAACGTTATAAAGCATCCTATCACACAAGTATTCCAGACACGGTATAAAGTATACAGTCACACGGCATTCCGCTCTCGGTATAAAGTATTATTCCAATTTCAATATAAAATATGCTATCCAACACGTATTCCAGTCTTGGTATGGTGTATACTACCAAACACGTACTCCAAGCTCAGTATAACACACATTATCAAATATGTAACGCATTTCAATATAAAATATACTATCAAATGTGTATTCCAGCCTGGATATAAAATATACTATTAAATGTATTCCAATCCTGGTATGAAGTATACTATCAGATATGTTTACGTGAGCCTGTTATCAACTTAGAACCCTGAGCAGAAAGAAAACGTATAATTTAGGAGCTTAGACTGTCCTAGTTGTAGCTTACCTGCGTGTAATGGGGTTTGTGGCTCACGCTGCCATCGATGTAAAAATAATTACTGTGAATAAAAAAAAGAACATGTCTTCTTCTTCTTCAGCATCATTTTCTTCTTCTTCTTCATTTTCTTCTTCTTCTTCATTATAATCGTTTTCTTCATCTTCTTCATCATCATTTTGTTCTTCTTCTTGCTCCTTTTCTGTGTTTTCTCTTTCTTCTTGTTCTTTTTCTTGTTCTTTGTCCTATTCTACTACTACTACTACTACTACTACTACTACTACTACTACTACTACTACTACTACTACTACTACTACTACTACTACTACTACTACTTCTTCTTCTTCTTCTTCTTCTTCTAACAGAGCAGAAACCCTGAAACTTCAATTACAATTCCAGCCAAACTGGCGTTTTTCAGTCAGAATGGAATTTTTGTACTTTACACTAGATAAAACTTACTAGGCTTCACAGAAAGGACTGGGCTGGTTAATTCTCATTCCGGAGTTTGTTTGTTTGGTTTTTTTTTTTTTGCACGGAATGCAGAAAAGAATTTTAATTTTTAAGACCTATTAAAATGTGTTGTTTTCCTTCTTTGTTTCTCTTTTGTTTAACTTTTAACAGAAGCGCTTATTTTTCTCTTCCTCATCAGTTTCCCTGTACTCCCAAGGGAGCATAAGGCATCAACAAAGGTTCCCCTGTACTCCCAAGGGAGCATAAGACATCAACAAAAGTTCCCCTGTACTCCCAAGGGAGCATAAGACATCAACAAAAGTTCCCCTGTACTCCCAAGGGAGCATAAGGCATCAACAAAGGTTCCCCAGCTAGCGCTGTCTTGAGCAAGCCCGGAATACTTCAGACCATGTCAGTCTCGCCTCCTTTACTTCGTCCTGTATTGTGCGTCTCCATGTCCCTAATGGCCTGTCAGTCTTTTTTCCCCTCGAGGTGTCCAAGTCAAGGCAGTATAGAGGTGTCTTTTTCCCTCGAGGTGTCCAAGTCAAGGCAGTATAGAGGTGTCTTTTTCCCTCGAGGTGTCCAAGTCAAGGCAGTATAGGGGTGTCTTTTTTCCTTGAGGTGTTCATGTCAATAGGGGCGTCCTTTTTCCCTTGAGGTGTCCAAGTCCAGGCAGTATAGGGGCGTCCTTTTTTCCCTTGAGGTGTTCATGTCAATAGGGGTGTCCTTTTTTCCCTTGAGGTGTTCATGTCAATAGGGGCGTCCTTTTTTCTCTTGAGGTGTCCAAGTCCAGGCAGTATAGGGGTGTCCTTTTTTCCCTTGAGGTGTCCAAGTCCAGGCAGTATAAGGGTGTCTTTTTTCCTTGAGGTGTCCAAGTCAAGGCAGTATAGGGGCGTCCTTTTTTCCCTTGAGGTGTCCAAGTCAAGGCAGTATAAGGGTGTCTATTTTCCTTGAGGTGTCCAAGTCCAGGCAGTATAGGGGTGTCCTTTTTTTCCTTGAGGTGTCCAAGTCAAGGCAGTATAGGGGTGTTCTTTTTTCCCTTGAGGTGTCCAAGTCAAGGCAGTATAGGGGTGTCCTTTTTTCCCTTGAGGTGTCCAAGTCCAGGCAGTATAGGGGTGTCTTTTTTCCTTGAAGTGTCCATGTCAATAGGGGCGTCCTTTTTTCCCTTGAGGTGTCCAAGTCAAGGCAGTATAGGGGTGTCTTTTTTTCCCATTCGTGACCTAGCTATTTCCGTCTTCGCCTTTTCACCTCTTTAGTAAGTAATGTTCTCAATGCCCGTTATTTTGGTGCTGAGGAGAAAGTAAAGGTAAACTATCAAGCTACCGCAGTAAATAAGGGATAAGGTGATGGCGTCCAGACGTAACAGAAAGTGACGTGGTCAACATTTACACACGGCAGACTTTACTTTCCCAGCACTAAGAGGAGCCTGGTGCCAATTTCCACAGCTTGATAAGTGCGGCCCCTCCTAATATACTCGAACCTCCAACCTTCGAGATGCAAGCAGCGTGCACTAACCACTTCGGTATTCAGGCGCCATGGAACCTTTAATTATATTCGACTTAACGGAAAGCTTTTAATCTGTAGAAAACCGGTAACATTTTCATAACATTTCTCAAAAGTGATCACTCTATAACCTCTTTCTGATGCGATGAGTGCACTCGTCCAAAGCATCAAACGTTTTCAGTTTTTTATATCAGAAATTTAAAGCATTTAGCATAAAAATGTTGCGATACTGCTTTTACTCTTATGCTCTAGACGATGTTTTCAACACGAGTAACCAGGCGTGGATAAATGTCGGCATCTTATCTTATCTTACACGCTTTTTTTTTTTCTCCCCTAATTTTGCATTGCTATGTTGCAAAGACTAAAAAAAAAAACCTATTTTGTTAGTTTATTAGCAGGAAACTTGTCACGTATATTTCTACTAATGTGACTGTGACATTATTCTGTGGGCCGAGGTCATGGTGGAAGTGAATCATGGACAATAGCCAGGGTCGCAAATAGAACATTGGAAGGAGTAGAAATGTGGTTTATCAGAAGAATGAATAGCCAGGGTCGCAAATAGAACATTGGAAGGAGTAGAAATGTGGTTTATCAGAAGAATGAATAGCCAGGGTCGCAAATAGAACATTGGAAGGAGTAGAAATGTGGTTTATCAGAAGAATGAATAGCCAGGGTCGCAAATAGAACATTGGAAGGAGTAGAAATGTGGTTTATCAGAAGAATGAATAGCCAGGGTCGCAAATAGAACATTGGAAGGAGTAGAAATGTGGTTTATCAGAAGAATGAATAGCCAGGGTCGCAAATAGAACATTGGAAGGAGTAGAAATGTGGTTTATCAGAAGAATGAATAGCCAGGGTCGCAAATAGAACATTGGAAGGAGTAGAAATGTGGTTTATCAGAAGAATGAACTCCCTGAACAGCAAAGATTAAAAAAAAAAAAGATAAAGGTAATCCTGTCATGCCTTAGAGGCACATAGGGATATGACGTTAGTGCCCATATTTTCCTTGACCTGTCAGCACACTAGAGGGTGATATGGTCAGTATCACGCCTGGCTGCCTTTCCTTCCCCAACTCCAGAAGA
Organism: Achatina immaculata; assembly: GCA_009760885.1. Lineage (NCBI taxonomy): Eukaryota > Metazoa > Mollusca > Gastropoda > Stylommatophora > Achatinidae > Lissachatina > Lissachatina immaculata. Next base: position 11,513,926 of record CM019696.1, read on the forward strand.
AGTCAGGTACCCATTTCTACAGCTGGGTGACTGGGGTGCCTCCGGCAGGATTCGAACCTCCGACCTTTGCCATGAGAGACCAGTGCACTAACCACTTCGCCACTCAGACAATTGAACAGCAAAGATTACTCATGAAGAATGTATGGGAAGAGCTAGAGAAACAAAAAAAACGTCTTGCCAAAAAAAATACGAGAGACACATGTACTTTTTGTAGGGTTTGCAATGAGAAGAGTGGGCATTGAAAATAGTGTAAACACAGGAAAAAATAGAGGGAAGACGAGCAAGGGGGGAAGGCCGAGAGAAATGAAATTGGACAGTCTGACGAGATGGTGTGAGAGGAGATTACCGACTGTACGTATGACCTGCATGACGGATAGGGTACTATCTATAAACGTAATAGCAAACGCAAACGACATGGCACCTGATGATGCTGAGCGATGGTAAAGCTGTTAATAAGAGCAATTCTAAAATTCATGTTTTGTGAACTTAAATGACGACGTGGCAATTATATTTTTAATAAAACTATTTCTAATAATAAATTTTGGTATGCCTAAGGGTTGGCAGGGGTATATCTGCTGGCGAAACAGTTCTAGTCAAATCTTGTACCACCTCCTCAAGATCGTCCAGGTAGCACGCGGATTTACTTCCTCATTCTGACAAAGGGAGTATGGCTCCACAGAAGATACAGGGCTTCTTCGGTTAACTACTGGTCATCAGATAAAGTCATCCAAGCCACTTCCTATCCGACATTATCCGTGATCTCCAACACGATCACAGGGCAGGCTGCATATAACAAAATGTACCTATATTCCAGGTATGTAAAAACACGGATAAGAACAACTACAATCTCATTTGTTCATTTCTAAATAAACTCTATACCTAACCATGCTGTTCCCAGTCTACAATGGTTATTGATTTTGCCAGTGAAGATAATTCAACAGAAATGAAAGTTATTACCGAAAGTGTCCGCTTACTGTTATTCCGAAAGTGAAAACAAAACAAAACAAAACAAAAGCTCACATGACACGTTAAATCAGTGAAAGCAATTTAGCATTGATTTAGTTTTGAAGAGGAATTTTTTTTTTTTTTAATTTTCCTTGTTCGGTTGGTATTCTTGATAATGTTTCCTGTGTGTAAAAAAAAAAAACTGCTAGTTTACGCAGACATGTTTGTTGTATTCAGTGCGATTTTATGGTCTTGGCTGTGAAGAATGTCTAACAATCGACCCACTGTGTGAACAGAGCGCGGTGCCGATTTTAACGTAAACATTTTTCATTTTTCTAACGCAGTGTCAGATTTCATTCAGGGTGTTCCAGTTTGTCCAGTCTTGTAGTCAGACATTTTCATATTTCAGACAGAGACCCTTAAACAGACAGCGTAGAAATGAGTGGAGGCCAAATAAAAGATGATAAGACAAATCTGCAAGATGACCTAGAAGAGATTAGAGAAAACAACTAGAGAGAGAAAGCCAGTAAGAGAGATGAAGAGAGACGTATCTGCAGCAGTGAGCCTTTAAAGGCTTGGAATGCTGGAGAAAGAAAGGGGGATAGAATAAAAAAATCTTTTTTTTTGGGGGGGGGGGGGGGCAGGTGTGCGAAGGAAATCAAAAGTTTTTTTTAAAATAATTAATTAGGTCTGAACACTGAAGTCTGAGGTCTGCAACTACGTGGATGTTTAATTTACTTAACTGCACCACCTGTAACGACAGCTCATGTTTTTCAACATTAAGTACGCTTACCATTACACACATTTTGTAAATAAGTCTCCACTTGTTAGAAAGTGAGGAAAATACTAATAAATAAGAGGATTCCTAAAAGAAAAAAAAGTGAAGAAGATACTAACAAATAAGGGGGTTCCTTGAAAAAAAATGAAGAAGATACTAACATGGTTCCTAAAATAAAAAGTGACGAAAATAGTATTATAGTTCTACATGAAGTTAATATTGCTATATGTTTGCGAAACTTGTTCACGTAAGAGATGATAAAGAAATTGGAAGTAACTAAAATATGCCACAGAAGAAAGGGATATCGTAATACTCTGGACAGCAAGAAAAAGAATATGAGAAAATACTAGAACACGTGGTAAAACAGCTAAACTAGTTAAAATCATAATCGTTAACTTCACCAGATTCTACTTCGGCCAATGGGCGTTGGCCCTTATTCTTCTATCTAGATCTCAGTGCTTGATATTTTCCACCGGCTCTGCTGGTGAGATTTTACTGTGTCATCGTCTTAGACTGTCCGTTATTTTTTCTATTGCCATCTATCTCCCCTGTTGTTTTGATGTTTCCAAACCCTCTTCTTCTCATCATATGTTCAAAGAATGACTAAGTGCCACGCCACGTTGCGTAGGCGATCATTTCTCTCCACAATTCCCTGTCTTTTGCGTTGATTATGAGATCCGCCGGTGACTTTCTTCCTAGCCACACTGACGGCCCATCCAGTAAGTTCTCTCCCTGTCTTCCACTGTCTCTTCTTCCCTCAATTTTTCCAGTTGCCACAGTGTGTTCCACTTTTCCTCTTCTCAGGAAGTGTCCTATAAATCTCGCTTGTCTGTCTGCGATTTGTGCTATAATTTCCATTTTAACTCCAGCCTCTCTAAAGACTTCTTCATTGGTTTTAATGGCCGTGAATGATGACTGCCGTTTTCTTATGGGTTTAATTAGGTTCCTTCTCACATTTGCTTTTGTTGGACTTTCCGTTTGTTTGTATGATCTTAGATGTCTACGGTACCCTTAACACTCTTCCAGGAAGCCAGGCCTTCGATGCCTCCGGTAATTTTTACCTACATCTGTTTATTGTCAATTTTCAAAGAATGTACCATTGTACAACTATCTTTCAGTGACAGATATGTGTTGCACAAGATGCTTATCATCTGTCCGAAAGCTGTGCTGATTTGGCATATTCCATTGTTGAATTTCAGAGGGCCATTTCCCACGTTCTGATGTTACCCCCGGGTCCAGATATTTAAAAGCATGTACTTTGTCTCAGAGACCTGGACATTTACTTTGTCTCAGAGACCTGGACAATTACTTTATCTCAGAGACCTGGACACTTACTTTGTCTCAGAGACCTGGACACTTAACAAAACAACTGAGACACACATAAATGACTTTTAATGTAAATGGCTATAGAAGAGTTCTTCCAATATCATGGACACAAAAAAGAACAAATATATCCATACTACAAGAAGTTAACATTTAAGAAGGCTGGCTAGTAAAGAGGATTAAACAAAGAAAACTTAAATATTGTGGACACACTAAACGTCATGTTAATCTTGAGAAGACCGTCTTGGAAGGGTACATAATGGGAAATAGAAAGAGAAGAAGACCAAGGCGAAGATGGCTGGAAGACATCGTTGATGATCTGCAAATGGATGCATCAGCAGCAGGGCATCTTGCTTACAACCGAGAGGCCTTTATGAGAGCAGTTTTTGAGGCAATGTTCCGCAAGGGGCATGCAAATGACTGACTGACTTTGTCTCAAGGTTGTTCTTTGTACTTTAATGCTGCATTTATATGGGTTCTTCTTTCGTGAAATAATCAGTGTTTCTGCCCTGCCCCCCCCCCCCCCCCCCCACCAGACTTTCCTGTCTACTGTATCTATTAATTACTGTAGGGTTTTTTTTTCATTTTTGGCTATGAGCCGAATCACAAGAAACCAATCCAATGTCTTAACTTCCAGTTAAATGTCAAGAAAGACAGAAATTAGGGAACTTAGTCATCACTGGAAAACTCTAGGGGGAAAAAAAAGATAACGAGGCGGGCCCAGGGAAAGAAATACTGAATTGTCTCATCAAATGACATGGGAGATGTGGAGTATTTGAACTGGTCGGAACCACTAAGAACTGCACATGCCGTTCACCCTGGCACATAACTGGATCCGTCTACCTACTTTTGAATAAACAATAAAAACACATTTTATTTTGATAATGTTATAGATTGTTGAGTTGATGATAACGATGATGATAATAAAAAAATAGCATTTATATGATATGCAGAAAACACAAAAGGGACTCCACTAAACATTTTCTTATTTCTCTTCGTATAGAATTCTACAGCCTCTCTGCAAGATAATAATAATAATAATAACGGAGAGAGGGGGGAAAACATGAGAAAATGAGTATTTTGTTGATGGCAATAATGGAAGCCTGTGTGTCGACGTCTGCACCGCTAAGTGGCACGTGGAAGCTGCAACAATACGTGTGATTACTGGGGGAGCGTTCGGATGATGGCATTCCTAGTGCTAACAACCAGAAGGGTATGGAAACTGGGCTAAATGTTATCTATTCTCCCCTCTCCCTCATTTATCGAAGATCAGCAACTGCAGTGTACTCTTCTACTTCCCGTCATTTATCAAAGATAAATGGTGTCCTCTGTCGTTTTTCATTTATTCAAGATCTGGAACTAGAAAATATATTGAGTATTATGTATTCTTCTGAGTTCCTTCATTTATTGAAGATCTGGAACTAGAAAATATATTGAGTATTATGTATTCTTCTGAGTTCCTTCACGTATTCAAGATCTGGAACTAGAAAATATATTGAGTATTATGTATTCTTCTGAGTTCATTTATTGAAGATCTGCAACTAGAAAATATATTGAGTATTATGTATTCTTCTGAGTTCCTTCATTTATTCAAGATCTGGAACTAGAAAATATATTGAGTATTATGTATTCTTCTGAGTTCCTTCATTTATTCAAGATCTGGAACTACAAAATGTAGATGTATTCTTCTGCCTTTCTTTTACTGAAGTTCAGAAAATTCGGCTTTCTTGCTCGCTTACGCTGAATCGTAATCCTTACTTGCTGTTATTGTTGTTGATTTTTAAACCTCAGCTTTCGTCATACTCGCTATTTGCCATCATCAGTAGTTCAAGCCATAGTGGCCTGCCTTTTCATCCATAGTTTTACGGGTTTCGTGACCTGCTAATAATCTCCCGTCCGTTGTCCCTGGCGTAAAAATGGGCACTCTACACGCTAATGTCGAGTAAAGGTGGCCCTGAAAGCGGAGAATATCCGTCTGCAGGGTCAGACATACCCCGCTGTTTGCATACACAACTATCACTGAATATTGCATGAGGGTAGGTGTCACAAATAAGGAACTTCCCAGGCGCAATTAATAATAATAATAGTAAATGTAAAATTTCCCTTTCCATACCATTAAAACATATTGGGGATGCGGTGTTAGGCCCATATGTCCACGACCTTCGGCACATGTGATGTGGTCAGTATCACGCCTGGCGGCATTTACTTCCCAGACTTCTCTGGTATCCATTTTTCGAGGCTGCGTCTACCACATGGTCTTTTTTTTTGGTGGGTGTAGCAGAAAAAAAATCCCACTGTTGGTACCAAAGTTCACAATTCAGACTCCGGCTTCACTGCATTCTGGACAACCCCATATGTGCCCCGCCGCATGCCGCAGCATCCATCCTAGAGTATGTTTGCTAATAGTTCCTGTCAATGTTGGTTGTTTGCGATGAGTTTTCTGCCACACGGTTCAGATTTCCTGCCAGCACATTTATTTCGTCCTAGCTCCAGCAGTCTCTTCATAGCTACATTGTTCTTCAATTCCCGCTCTTCATTTTCCCGCTGTCTGTCCAATACAGCCTTATCGATGTCCACCTTGTCCATTTCAGTCTGCCATTTATTTTTGCCTGTCTAGCAAGACTGTCTGCCACATCACTGCCATGTGCTCCCGTATGCCCTGGACAGTAATGCCACATTAGCTTGTCAGAGTTGACTAGCTTAACAGATGAACCCATTCTTTTCAAAGCAAATTCTTCCTTCTTACGAAGCATACTCTGTGAATACGTCACAGTGATACCATGAGGTACACCATGTGCAGCTAGCCATTCCAGTGCCGCCAACACAGCCTCAGTTTCCATTCACATGCTTGATGTGCTGACTTCAAAGACCCCCGAAGCCTCTGCCACTACTCTTCCATTTCGGTGGACAACAAAACCCCAACCAGTTCTGATGTTCCGAGTCACTAAGCTGTCTGTATATGTTACCGTGACAGAAGACCCACAGTGATGCTGGATTATATATATATATCTTATATCCCTCCCGTGCCGTTAAACACATCACATAGGGCTCGCAAGGTAGTTTATCAGTTTTTTCCTGTTTTCGACGAGCTTTTCAACCTCATCAAGGGATTTTATGCCTATTAATTTGGCCTCTCTTAACAATGTCATCTTTAGAGTTTCACCTGGTCTGCCTCTTTTTCTTTGGCCTGTTGTGTTCCACTTGATAGCTTGTTTTGGAGTTCTCTGACTGTTTCTTCTCACCACGTGACCAACATATGTCCATCTCCTTTTCCTGATCACCCACGAGACTGGTTGTTGTTCAGTCATCTGTCTTATCTCTCCATTGTTCTTGAATTCGTTCCACTTGATGCCAAATATTTTCCTTAGGCATTTGTTTTCAAAAGAGTCTAATTTCTTATCTATTTCACACACACACACATATATATATATATATATATATATATATATATATATATATATTGCTGGTACCAACGGATTAGTAAACTAAGCGCCTAAACACTCAGCTAACCAGACCACCAATAATAATAATAATAATAATAATAATAATAATACTATAAAGAGCGAAACAACTACACAAGTTCCTAGATTATCACAGGATAATCTTTCCCGACAAGTGTTTAGGCCATCTAAACTCTTGACACTCTAAAGGAGAGTAATGGTTGGGGGGAGGGTTGGAACAAAGGGGGCCTCTGAGTCATGATGAGTACATGTGCGTGTGTCTGTGCGTGCGCTCGTATCTGCGTGTTCGTGTGTGGTTGTATACTCATGTATATATGCGCTCATTGTTATGCCTTTCGCGCGCGAGTGCCTCACTGAGTGAGTACTGACGTGGATGTCTAAAACTTTGCCCGTTGTCCTCCACAGACAGTCTAATAGCTTTTTGCGCGAGCCAAGAGAGAGAGAGAGAGAGAGGGGGGAGAAAGGGGGGGGGGGTAAGGGAAACATAACCTGCTTTGTTCCATAAAATCAAGTGCCGATCCCCAAGGGGTATTTGCCCAAAAATCCAACGAATCGATCCTGTCTGATTGATTTGGGAAAGGAGGAGGGGGGAAACACTCGTGAATTGTTTTAGCTTGGGGTCGATGTAGATCTCCTGTTCTCACAGAGAAGTCAAAACTGGTCTAGAAACAGTTTCAGTTTTAAACAAATGTGAAAGAGGAAAGTCCGTAAAACAGGGACCTTCAGAATGGCGGAAGAGTAACAAGTAATCACAACACAAACCCGAGCGAATGAAAGAATAACACCAACGCAGGAGGCGGGAATTGGAGCTGAAATTAAGTGAGAGACGGGTTTAAACCAGCGGTTCTAAATCTTTTTTATGGTTGCAAACCCTCCAGTGAACGAACTAATATGTATCCATATTTACTTCGGAAGACTAAGCCAGTGATCATCATCGCCAGTTGTGTTATGCAGTACACGTAAACCAGCACCACTTGAAAATATGTCAGTAAGTTAGCTTTATTTCACATGTAAGTAGGGATAAAAAAGAGCAACAAACGAAACAAAATTATAATAAAATAGCAATAATTAAAAGAAATTTGTTTAAGATTTAGTTCCATTTCGTCATCATTTAGTTCCATATCCTCATTATTTAGTTCCTTAGCCCCATTATTTAGTTCCATTTTCTCCATCATTTAGTTCCATAACTCATCATTTAGATCCATTTCCCTACCATTTAGTTCCATATCCCCAGCATTTATATCCATTTCCCTACCATTTTAGATCAATTTCCCTACCATTTAAATCCATTTCTCTACTATTTAGATCCATTTCCTTATCATTTATATCCATTTCCCTACCATTTAGATCAATTTTCCTACCATTTAGTTCCATATCCCTATCACTTAAATCCATTTCTCTACCATTTAGATCCATTTTCCTACCATTTAGATCCATATCCCTACGATTTAGTTCCATATCCCCATTGTTTAGTTCAATTTTCCCATCACTTAATTCCCATATCCCAATCGTGAATGGATACCCGTTGTTAAGGACGCCTAATCTACACTACAAGATTTAATATGAAAAAAGAATCTATTAAAATAAAAAACAGAAACAAAATAAACAGTTTATCATTAACAAATAGCAACATCACAGTAATTGCATCATGGAACATTAGAACACTAACAGAGCTTGGAAAACAGGAAAACATCCAACAAGAAATGAAAAGAATGGAAATTAACATCCTTGGTTTATGTGAAATGAGATGGACTGGAGCAGGAAGCAGAGATCATAAAAACTTCAAAATAATATATTCCGGGGGAAACCAGAACTTAGGAACAGTGTAGAAATGGAGTTGGCATAATATTGGATAAGAAGACAGCAAGAACCGTGAAAGGTTTCTGGTGCATATCGGACAGAGTGTTAACGGTTAAATTACAGGGCCACCCAATAGACACAAATCTCATCCAAGTATAAACTTCAGAAAGCTCCGATGATGAGATAAAAGAATTTTACAACAATCTGGACATGGCAATGAAACAGTGCAAACTATGGGAAGTAAACTTTGTGCTGGGTGATTTAAACGCAAAAGTAGGGACTGAACAAGACAATGAAGCTACTGGCAAGTATGGACTAGGTATCAGAAATACAAGAGGAGAGATGTTGATTGAGTGGACAGAAAAAAATAATATGATAATAGGAAATACTTGATTTCAACAACACCCTAGGCGACTATGGACATGGAAAAGCCCAAATAATAACATACGTAACCAGATAGATTACATTATGATCAACAGAAGATTCAGGAACTCACTAATATCCGTGAAAACAAGACCAAGTGTAGACTGCAACAGTGACCACATAATAGTTGTAGGAAAAGTGAGAATCAGGCTAAAGAGGTTAAAGATAGCAGCCAAAAATAAAGAACTAGATAGAAAGCTATTACGGAAATATAATGCAATGCAATAACAATATAGAACCATAGTACATAATAGGTATAATGCTATAGAGAAGAATGAAACGAATGATGAACAATGGAATATGCTTAAAGACTCTATTCAGCAAACATCTATCGAAATACTACCTCTAAATAAACGACCCGCTAAACAGGGGTAGATGACAGAAGAAATTTTGCAGCTAATGGATCAGAGAAGAAGTCTTAAGGAAGCTAAAGATGAATATGACAAAATAAATAGAGAAATAAGACACAAATGCAATAAAGCTAAAGAAGAGTGGCTGAATAAGAAATGTAATGAAATAGAGACACACCATCATGGAAACACAAGAGATATGTACAAACAAATAAAGGCGTTAACAAACAAAAGGGCATACCAAAAGACTGGTTGCCTGAAGTCAAAGGAGGGGCATACAATAATGGAAAGAGATGAAATAATGGCACGATGGTGCGAATACATTAGAGAACTCTATGAGGACAATAGAGGGGAAATAGATCTCTCTCTCTCTCTCTCTCTCTCTCTCTCTCTCTCTCTCTCTTTCTAAACCTTAAATTCCCAGGGCACATGGGGCTTCCGCAAGGGTTTTCCACAAATGCCTGTCCTTTGCCTTTTTTTCTGCTTTTGCCCTGGTAAGTCCTCTATTGCTCAACATCCTTTCTGTTGTTCTTCTCCATAGATAAACGAAATAATAATGAAGGGCCTCCCATATTAAAAGCAGAAATGGAAGAAGCCATCAAACACGTGAAGAACAACAAAGCACCAGTACCAGATAAAATCACCAAGGAAGAATTGGAAGCATTAGGAGAGCTTGGCATAGAAATAATTACCAGTTTGCCGAATGACATCTATAACAGAACTATGTCCCATCAGACCTTGTGCAGTCAATTTTCATTGCCTTACCAAAGAAACACGGTGCAATTGAATGTGAAGACCATCGAATCAATAGTCTTATGAGACATGTTACCAAAATCATGCTTCGTATTGTCACGAGAAGAGTCAGAGGAAAAATAAAACTAGGAATCGCTGAAGGATAGTGTGGCTTTGTCGAAGGAAAAGGTACAAGTAATGCCATATATATATATATATATATATATATATTGAGAACATTGATGGAAGGATCAATAAAGACGGACCTATACTTATGCTTCATAGACTATTGTAAAGCATTCGGTAAAGTGAGACACACAGAAATTATAAGAATGCTGGAAAACATCAACAAAGATGGGAAAGATCTGAAACTTATCAAAAACATATACTGACACCAATCAGCAGCAATGAGGGTTGAGAGCCAAACAGGAGCATTCCAAGACATAAAAATTGATTGTGGGTGAGACAAGGATGTGTTCTATCTCCTGACCTCTTCTCCTTGTACAGCGAAAACAGAAATACAGAGAGCTTGCCAAGAGTATCAAGTGACGGGTACAGCCTTAACTTAACAACTTAAGATATGTAGACGACACAGTTCTGATTGCTGAAAGTGAAAGGGAGCTACAATCTCGTCTGGACATCGTGGTTCGTGAAAGTAAAAGTAAAGGTCTCAGTCTGAATAAAATAAGATGGCCATCTCAAAGAAAAGAATACCACCAAAATGTAGCATTACCATCGATGGCACAGAACTGAAACAAGTTGATAGATTCAAGTACTTAGGAACAACTAAGTAAAAAAGCAGACGTGCTCAGGCCAAGTCAGCATTCCAGAAAATGAGAAACATCTTGTACAACAGATCCATGTGAATGGAAACATGATTCTGAGTACTTAAATGTTACATCGACCCAATTTTGTTTCATGGCTGTGAAGCATGGTCTATGAATAAGAGAGTACAGCGAGAAATGTAGACCATGGAAATATGGTTCATAAGAAGGATGTTGAAGGTACTATGGACAGCTAAGAAAACCAACGAAGAAGTCTATGAGAGGCTGGAGTTAAAAGGCAAATTACACCAAAGATCAGAGGCAGACAAACGAGATTTGTAGGACATTTTCTGAGAAGAGGAAAATTGGAACACACTGTGGCAATTGGAAAAATTGAGGGAAGAAGAGACAGAGGAAGACAGAGAGAGAAGTTACTGGATGGGCTGTCAGTGTGGCTAGGAAGAAAGTCACCGGCTGATCTCATAATCATGTCTAAAGACAGGGAATTGTGGAGAGAAATGATCGCATACGCCACACGGCACGGCACTTGATTGATTCAAGATATTCGTCATAGTTGAAAGTAGTCCATCCAGCGCTTGTTTACAGCGCTTATGTACATTTTGAAAGAAGACGGAGCAGGTACCACTTTACGGCTTCGTCGTCACATCTTGATCAGTCCCATCGTTATACACATTATGTTCATTGCCATAGCCATACAGTTCTCTTCCGACTTATCATCATACAGTTTTGATCAGTTTCATCGCAACACAGTTTTGTTAAATATCATCTTAATAAAGCATGTTAAATACAACCTCCATACTGTTTGTTGAATATCACCTTCATACTGTTTGTTGAATATCACTTTCATACTGTTTGTTGAATATTACCTTTATACTGTTTGTTCAACATCACCTTCATATTGTTTGTTGAACATCACCTTCGTACTATCTGTTGAATGTCATCTTCATACTGTTTGTTGAATGTCATCTTCATACTGTTTGTTGAATATCCCCTCCATACTGTTTGTTGAACATCACCTTCATGCAGTTGGTTTCGGTCTCACCGTCACACCAGTTTACTTCTTCTGTTTGTACCACCACATTGGTATACGTTTCTTCAAACTTTTCATCATTTAAGTTTAGCTCATTTTTCCCCCTCTACAACTCATTTTAGTTCACCAGTCTTCTCCTACTCTCTAGAGCTTTCTTCTCTGCACCAGTGTAACCAGTCTGTCTTCTCAGTGGTTAACTTGATAGTGACCCCGTTCTTTAGCTATGAATTATATATTCAACTCTGTTATTGATCAATAAATTCATTTATGAATGTACGTTTTGTGCAAACAGGTTGTAAAACTACACTGTTAGCAGACAAGGTTATAACCAAGACTAAAGACGCAATGTAATCACTATTCAGCAAGCATTATAATATTATTATATTATAAACTGTATGTAACTATACTTATACAGAAAACACATAAAGGCTGCCTCACGCAGAGCTCTTAACATGTGTTTTTATAGGTCTGGATATACGAAGGTATCTATCTATCTATCTATCTATCTATCTATCTATCTATCTATCTATCTATCTATCTATCTATCTATCTATCTATCTATCTATCTATCTATCTATCTATCTATCTATCTATCTACCTACCTACCTATCTACCTATCTATCTACCTACCCACCTACCTACCTATCTATCTACCTACCTACCTACCTACCTATCTACCTATCTATCTACCTACCCACCTACCTACCTATCTACCTACCTACATACCTATCTACCTATCTATCTACCTACCCACCTACCTACCTACCTATCTACCTACCTACCTACCTACCTATATATCTACCTACCTACCTACCCACCTATCTACCTACCTACCTATCTATCTACCTACCTACCTATCTACCTACCTACCCACCTACCTACCTACCTACCTACCTCCTACCTACCTACCTACTTACTACCTATCTATCTATCTATCTATCTATCTATCTATCTATCTATCTATCTATCTATCTATCTATCTATCTATCTATCTGTCTGTCTGTCTGTCTATCTCAGCAGGTGAAAATATTTAAACTAAAATTGAATTTCCAACGAAAAGAAAAAAAAACCACAGTAAAAGTTATTGAAATTAAACGCGATAAATAAACCGAAGTTTGCTGGGATACTCGCTACAGTGATACTTACCACAAAATAACCTCTACAATGTTCAGTATTGACCTCGCTATTATGAAGCTATGACACTTGTTAGCAAGACTGCCACTTCAACAACGCGGGTATGAACAGACAAGAATGACAGCGCTTGGCCGTCTCGCAGACAAGCCCTTCAGAAACAAATCACCGGAGTCTCTCTAACCTGCGACGGCACGTCAGACTTTCGTGCTCTTTAATTCCATGCCTATAATCAGACAGTTTGCCTCAGACAGCTTGATGTAACGCTTTGCCTCAGACAGCTTGATGTAACGCTTTGTCTCAGACAGCTTGAGTAGTGATCTTAGGTTTTGTTTTTTTTAGGGTCAGCATAAGGACATTTTATTGATATGTATTTAGCAAAGCACGTGCGGTTTATTTAATGGTTTTATTTTAAAAACACACACACCCACACACACTGGTATTAAGTGGTAGAGTAGTTTACAAGAGAGCCTGCGCTGTAGGTGACAAGTGTCACAATCACAATGTGAACCATCAGAACAATATTACAATCTATCCAATCACTAAAAAAGACTTACATCACCGTGTCACCCCTCTTTCACTCGACTACTAACGTGAAAATGTGATTTTTTTTTCAATTAAATATATTTAAAGTTACTGTAAGTACACTTTACTATTGTGTGTACTGTGCTCTACGCGTGCACCTTGCCCTGCTGGCAGATTCTCCTTTTTAGGGGTACTTTTATTAGAAGTGGTATTTATCCAGCTTTACAGCGATTTGAAGTTGGAGAGATTCAGCTGCTACAATACGTTATGAACTGCGTTTCTTCTTCTTCTGTCTCAGTGGTACTGTGACCTGGTGTTCTTTGCGGCTGATGCAGTGATGATGTTGTGGCACAGCATCGTTTCGGGTTGGGAGCGGGTTATAGTGAGTATCTTTTTTTCCTGTGCAGGGAGTCTTCAGTACTTCTTTAGCAGACTCCATAGGTACTACAGCGATCCCTGCCCAGTTAGCTAGACCAGCTTGTGCTGTTAGTGAGGGGTACCAACGTGGAGGTGAGACGAGACAGCTACGGGTCGCTGTCTGCCAAGTAGGACAGCGTCTACACGTCCTCAAAGCCCTTTAGGTTAATGTTCAGAAAGGGTCGTGGCTACCTGTCACGTGGACTGTCCTGATATTCACAAACATTTGAATCTGCTTTACAACAAAACAACAATTTTAGATTACAACAGAATGTCCAATTTGGTTAGCCCTTATAGAGATATGTAAAAATCTTAATAACACCGGTACAATTTAATTAAAATGTTACAAAACAGCAACCTTAAATTCCAGATTCTAAAATTCCGCCATAGCTAAACACCACTTGGAATATATCAACATTAGAACAAACACCAGAATGTCACGTCCAATATATTTACGTACGTCTACGTTACAATGTTGACAACGTTAGATTTGAACAAACTACGAGAGCTACGTTGTAACATGCCAGCCAATACTGCGTTAGGGATTTCTCTCCAGCAAAGGGAGGGAAAATGTTTTCTGTTAAAGGCGGGAAAAAATCTCTCGTGCGCTGGATCGCTTCTCCAGGAGCTAGAGTACGTTAACAGCGCGCGCGTGGTTTGTCACTTCCTTCTGTTCTCAGCCTGTTCAGCCCTCGTCCTTTGCTCCACCACCCTCTTCCCACCCCTTGTGTTTTAAGTACTCGTGTCTTGGGTCAATAAGCTTCAAAACTCTCTCTCTCTCTCTCACGCACTCTCTCTATTTCTCTTTTTGTCTGTGTCTCTGTCTATCTCACTGTCTCGCTCTCACTCTTTCTGTCTCTCTCACTCTCTCCTGTCTCTCTTTCTGCCTCTGTATCTCTGTTTCTGTCTTTTTTTTGTCTCTGTCTGTCCATTTGTCTCTCTCTCTCTGTAACTTTCGTCTCTCTCTCATTTTCACTCTATTTCTCTCCCTCTTTCTCTCTCGTTGTTTCTTTCTTTGTCTCTCTATCACTTTCTTCGCCCCTCTCTGTCTCTGTCTCTCTATCTATCTGCCTGTATGTCTGTCTCAGCCTGTCTGTCTCTCTGTTTCGTCTCTGTCTGTCTCTCTGTTTTGTCTCTGTCTGTCTCTCTCTGTCTGTCTCTCTCTGTCTGTCTCTCTCTGTCTCCAATATAAAATAATGCCGTTTTCTGGCGTTCTGTTTTCATAAATTTAAAACATTAATTTTTAATAAAAGTTTCTGATCTCAAATGAAAAAAAAACCCATTTTTTTAATGCCAAAAAAGAAAATGGCTAAATACATGAAATTTCGAAACAAAAACTGCCTCCATATTGTAAGGATCCGAAATGTATACGCAAATGATTTTCCTGCAGTTTTATGTATCTTGAACGTCGTAATTTAAACTCTGCATTATACTTTTTTAAAAAAATTCAGATTTTGTTTTCATCTTTTGACGTAAGTTTTTTTAAAACTCCTGTTAATTCAAGAAAGCGGAAGTTGAAACTTTTATTTTCCAGACCAGGTTTACAATTTCTTTGCCTGTCAGTTATTTCGTTAAACTTTTAATGCTGCAGTCCTGTACAAATTTACGCTCGGAATTGTAAATATTGACACTCCAATCGCAAGTAGTTTAAAGACACAAATATTAACACAAGGAACGACCAATGGTTACTGCGTGAGATTTGAGAACAAATATTAAATGTTCAAACTGAAGTCTAAAACATTTTAGAAGCAGATTTCAGTCCGTGAAATAGTAAGAAATGTGAACAAAAAAATCTCATAGACAATTGAGCTTCAGGTTTCATTTAAAAAAAAGAGAAGGAGAAAAAAAATGCAGAAATGTAATGAGCACAGAAAGGAAAGCTCCAAAAGTACTGAATTTTAGCTCAGTTTCAGAGTTGTCATATTTTGCTGCATTCAGATAGGTAATAGCGCAGTGATCCAGGATTTCCAAGACTTTAATTATGGGTAAAATTGATCATATTCGCATTACTAGTTGTAACCCAACATATTATGACGAGAGAAATTGAAAAAGAAATTAGAAACAGTTATTTTTACACACACACACACAAACTCTGCCGGCTTTATTTAACTAAAAAACAAATTCTTCTACAGTATACATTGGCTTATATGCATGTGTCGTGTCTAAGAGAGAGAGAGAGAGAGAGAGAGAGAGAGAGAGAGAGAGAGAGAGAGCAGCTATTGCAGTGGTATCGAAGCCACCCAATCAAAGCCAGTCACTCCATGCTCCAGTTCACAGAGGTGGTCATGGTTACGCATTGTTTTATTGTTAGAAAATCTAGGCAAAAGATCAGAGTTCGTGGGTTCCATGGCGGCGAAGTCGTCTATGAATTCTTCTTCTTTCGTTCGCCCTAGCAGTAAATGAAGCCGTAAAAGATGCAATCGCTTGCCTATAAGACCAATTTATTCAGTTTCTTTATTGCAGTCTTTCATCTTACTGTTGTCTCAGTCTAACAGAGCAGAGGTAGTTAACATTCACTAGGCACGAGTTGGAACAGCATCTGAATATGATGGCTATGATGGTGATGATGGTGGTTGATGTTAATGATGTAACTGCCAAGAGCTCCTGTTTCAGATCTACCTACAGCGATAAGTAACAACATAAACTGGATGTTGCAGTTTACTACCGAGATTAGCTTCATTCATCTTAAGCTGATAGATAACTATTTGAATACCACCGCTGCTTCTCCGACTAACTACAGCGACCTCTGACCTTGCTGTCTCCGCCGATTCCACACGTTAAGGTTCTTGCCCATGCTATGGAGTTCGCGTACTCTGCAGAGATCCTTCTACACAAGAGAAAATGGAGCAGTCTGTGAACTTATCCTGAATGCAACAAAGCCAGTCCATTAACGCCGGTTCTTTGCTGTGTCACCAACTGTGTGTTTCTCGGCAGCTCAGAATGATCTGACAAGTTGATAGAGGCTTCTGTAAAACAGATCGTGATTTAAATTCCTGTTTAAACATTTCGTAAATAAATCAGATTTTTTTTTATATTTCAATCCAGTTTCTAGAGCCTAGAATTACAGTTGTCATTTCATGAACATTATATGGTATTATTGTTATTATTTAAGTTTGGTAGGAAGAAATAAGGCAACTCACTGACGTCAGGTCAGTGTTTCCCAACCTGGGGGGGGGGGGGGGGTAAGCCTCACGGGGGTGGGCGGTGGGGCGAAGTGGGAGTGGAGCAATCTGATTATTATTTTGAGGGGAGGGGGGAATAGAATGTATTTATATTATACTTTTTCAAAAGTTAGTTTACGGTTATAGTGGTTGGGGGATGGGGAGGTGGTTGGGTGGGGTGATGGGTTAGGAAGGAGGAATCGAAATATTTGAGGCGTTAGGGTGGGGGTATATTCCCCCCCCCCTCACCCAATAAAAAGATTGGGAAACACTGCGTTAGATAAAAGCTCACATTTGTTTTCCCAGCCAGTGTAATTGGGATGAAGTTCTACATTCACCAGACCGTACTGGAGCATGTATGGTAGTAGGAAATGATAGTCGTATTCGGAAGCAGATTTTTTTGTAAATGAATACATGGAGGAGAGGTGGTCAAAGTTAATTATACACAACATGCAAAATTTTCCTTTTTTTTTACG
Organism: Achatina immaculata; assembly: GCA_009760885.1. Taxonomy (NCBI): domain Eukaryota; kingdom Metazoa; phylum Mollusca; class Gastropoda; order Stylommatophora; family Achatinidae; genus Lissachatina; species Lissachatina immaculata. Next base: position 11,531,263 of record CM019696.1, read on the forward strand.
TCAATCACCAGGTCTGGGAAGAGAGTCACGTGGAGGAGAGCAACTCTGTACGTGTGTGCAGCATCATATGAGGCGGAAGTCAGGAATAAACCTGAGGTTAAGACAGAAGCTATGGAAACTGATCCTTGCAATACAAACACGGTTGCCAGTTATGCTGATCTAGCAATGCTGGCCAGCCACGGGAGGGGCCGTGTAGTAAGATAATGCTTGGCAAAAACTCACAACAGCCAGCCTCAAAGTTGATATCAGCCTGCATCAAAGTTGGCATCAGACTGCCTCAAAGTTAGTAACAGCCTGCCTCAAAGTTGATATCAATCTGCCTCAAAATTGATAGCAGCCTGCCTCAAAGTTGGTGACAGCCTGCTTGAAAAGTTGATATCAATCTGCCTCAAAGTTGATATCAGCCTGCCTCAAAGATGACATCAGCCTGCCTCAAAGATAATATCAGCCTGCCTCAAAGTTGATATCAGCCTGCCTCAAAACCGTCTTCTAAAACAAAGAGTATAATGTGACTCAAAATGAAATCCTCCATTAGCGAGACCGTGTTGAATCCGATATCCAGTTTTCTCCTTTATCCACTAACAGGTCACTCTAGAATGCCCAGCCATGTAGGCAAATATTTTTCATTTCTCAGAGGTAGTTTGTGGTCACTACTAGTCATGAATACCCATTCGTTCAGCCTAGTCGACAGAAGAGAGGTGCAAGAATCCTGCTGCTTCCAGTCCTCAACTGACCGAGATGTTGTGACGCTATCGATTTGGCCAGTCGCACCCTCTAAGATCATATATAAAATTATCTCCCCTTAAAACTTTCCACAACATTACACACAGAAGCTTAAAAGCACCAAGAAGGAACTAATCCGGCGAAAATAAAATTGTAAATACAAGTAATTACAAAGCAGGTCATGCGAGAAAATCGTGCACAAATAGGCAAGAGCAAAAATGTAGTTTCATTCCCTTGCAACTTCCGTGTCTCCACAGCTCTGCGAATAAGAAGCCAAAATTTCTCTGTTATGAGACCTGAACACTAAACCAAAAGAAAAAACAAAAAACAGAGGTTTGGTGCGAGAGTGATGAGGTAATATCGAATACTAGAAAGGTGCGAATAATCGGAGATGTGCTGCTATCTAAGATCATTCCAGATCTTCACTTTAGACACTTGCACGCAGTCTAGGGTACGCAGTCTAAGGCACGTAGTCTAAGGCACACAGTCTGAGGCACGCAGTCTAAAGCACGCAGTCTAAGACACGCAGTCTAAAGCACGTAGTCTAAGGCATGCAGTCCGAGGCACGCAGTCTAAGGCACGCAGTCTAAGGCACACAGTCTAAGGCACACAATCCAAGGCACGCAGTCTAAAGCACGCAGTCTAAGGCACGCAGTCTAAAGCACACAGTCTAAGGCACAAGTCTAAGGCACGCAGTCTAAAGCACGCAGTCTAAGGCACACAGTCTAAGGCACACAATCTAAGGCACGTAGTCTAAGGCACGCAGTCTAAGGCGCGCAATCCGAGGCACGCAGTTTAAGACACGCACTCTGAGGGTTCAGACACTTGGAGCGAAAGTGACTGCAAAGTTAGATAGCACTGATAGCAGGAAAGGGCACGACAGGTCAACAGGCATTACATCAGAGGGGGTCCAGTCATACACCACCCCGGGACCCGAAGAGTTTTCAAGGGTTGGCCCAGAGACGTTCGGTGAATCTGTAATTCATGAAAACAAGGTGCATGGACTTAACAAAATTTCTGTAAGAGGCCCTGCTGATCTGTATATGCGCTAGCGGAATTCCATCGTTAAAAACGCTTGTTGTAGCATGACTACTACTGCTATGCTATCAAGGTTAAAAATGCTTCTTATAGCGTGACTACCATTTCTATGCTATCAAAGTTGCTGTCTCCTATGTAGAAACAATCATAAAGGGAATATTAAGACGATAGCAGAGAATTTTCCTGAACAGTTGCGGAGAGAACTAGTCTCTCAAAATTACGACTACCTGAGGAGAGCAGATATAACGCCTTAGCTTACTTCTCTAAGGTGGCTCTGAAGTAACATAGTGACGATGATGATATGCGAGAAATAACATCCTGCACGAGTGTTATTCAGAGAATCATTTAGTACGTGAGTAATGGAGCACTGTCTGTGCTCCTAAGAAAGCTAGAGCCAGTAATGCTCGGAAAGTACCTCTGGCATGAGAGAATGACCTTCAGTTAAGTGTTTAGCGTACTCACGTACATGTCAATGTATGTTACATGCTGTTTACGATGATGTTAAATTGGAGAATGTAACAACATATATCCTGGAGGTCCAGAGAATTAGACGAAGTTTTCAGAGAAGTGGTAGAACTAATGTTTTAGAGAAGTGCTAGAACGAATGTTTTAGAGAAGTGCTAGAACGAACGTTTTAGAGAAGTGCTAGAACGAACGTTTTAGAGAAGTGCTAGAACGAACGTTTTAGAGAAGTGCTAGAACGAATGTTTTAGAGAAGTGCTAGAACGAATGTTTTAGAGAAGTGCTAGAACGAATGTTTTAGAGAAGTGCTAGAACGAATGTTTTAGAGAAGTGCTAGAACGAATGTTTTAGAGAAGTGCTAGAACGAACGTTTTAGAGAAGTGCTAGAACGAACGTTTTAGAGAAGTGCTAGAACGAACGTTTTAGAGAAGTGCTAGAACGAACGTTTTAGAGAAGTGCTAGAACGAATGTTTTAGAGAAGTGCTAGAACGAATGTTTTAGAGAAGTGCTAGAACGAATGTTTTAGAGAAGTGCTAGAACGAACGTTTTAGAGAAGTGCTAGAACGAACGTTTTAGAGAAGTGCTAGAACGAATGTTTTAGAGAAGTGCTAGAACGAATGTTTTAGAGAAGTGCTAGAACGAATGTTTTAGAGAAGTGCTAGAAGGAACGTTTTAGAGAAGTGCTAGAACGAACGTTTTAGAGAAGTGCTAGAACGAACGTTTTAGAGAAGTGCTAGAACGAACGTTTTAGAGAAGTGCTAGAAGGAATGTTTTAGAGAAGTGCTAGAACGAATGTTTTAGAGAAGTGCTAGAACGAATGTTTTAGAGAAGTGCTAGAAGGAATGTTTTAGAGAAGTGCTAGAACGAATGTTTTAGAGAAGTGCTAGAAGGAACGTTTTAGAGAAGTGCTAGAACGAACGTTTTAGAGAAGTGCTAGAGCGTAAGAAGCGACTTTTCAAATCCACAAAGACAGGGTGATTAAAATTCTTTGGACTCGTGACCAGCCCACAGAAGTTATAAAACCCGAAAATCATTGGAAAAGTAAAGGGGAAACTAGCAAAATAATAAAGCAAGCGATCTTACAGGAGACCTTGCAAAAATGTAATAATAATATAATCAACACGTACTGGCATGGAGCCTAATGATAATGGCGAAAGCAATTATTCACGTTTTTTTTAAAAAAATGGATGAGAAAATGTTAAGGAACAATAAAAGTAAACGCATGTCGATATCTGCTTCTCATGAAAGCATTTTATTGATCGCGCACATCGATATCCGATAATGTAGCGAGGGGTCCTGCCATTATTTATGAGTGGAGAATACAGTGTTTCGATTTTCGTCTCTTTTTTTTATGCAGCTAATTTTAAATACCGTAACAGTACGGTTAGAATATTTGGTTCTTGAGGACTGTTAGATGTGTCGAATGAGCTGATTGGTTGATTCGTGTTCTACCTGATATTAACTGGGTTATTCTCAGTTCATATCGAAATAAGTTTCTTGAAACGAGGGCATCGGATTAGGTTACAGTATCTTTCTTATATTCTCTGAGCATGCCTTAGAGGCATGTTTCTTAGTAGACTTCACCATAATAGGGAACAACAAGGCTTTCGTACAGTAAAGTATGAGAGCACAATAATGTATTATTAGACGGTGAGAAAACAGTGGGACGAGCAATCATCCGGCCAAAAGAGAGCAGCGCACTAATCAGCTTAGTCATCTAGCACCTTCTAAAAAAGGTGTTTGAAAGCTGTCGTCAATGCCTGTCTAAACTAAACGAAAATCGCGACACTACCTTTATGTACAAAGTATTTGTTTGCTGTTATTATTATCCGTTATGCACAAGACATTTGTAGGAGACCATGTTTATGTATGTCTTAAGTTTGGCATCTGCGAGAGTCTGAATCTAAGCGATGGAATTTCTAGGTCATGGCCTCGTTTCCTTTACGGGTGTCATGATTTCCGTTTCGTTCAGACAGACATTGATGACCTAGCTTTCAAACAACTTTCTGTTGGGTGCTAGATGGCTAAGCTGATTAGTGCGCTCCTCTCTCGTGGCTACACGGTTGCTCGTCCTACCGGAGTACGGTGTTCCAGTCCCGGGTAATTTTTCTTTTTCTCATGTCTAAAAGTGGTTTGTTTACCATTTTGTCAAGGTCTTATCATACAATATTGTGCTCTCATAATAGGGAAGCACGTTTATTCATCATTCTTTCGGTCAGATGAAGTAAATTATGGGCCGACCTCGCTGAGAAAGCAGGAGAGTTTCCTGGCCAGCTTCCGGTCACGTATTCGGCAATAAAAGCTACGCTCTTCTTCCAGCATATTTGTCTGTGCTCCTGTAACCGCAGTCTGAAATAAGATCAATCCCAAACTTGACTCCAGGAGAGGAGCATGGAAAGAAGTTAATGGAGCACGCTTGAAAGTGATGGGCGCTTGAATGGCGAAGTGGTTAGTGCGGTGGTTAGAATCCGACGGGAGCCGATCACTTAGATATAGAAATGGGTACGCGGCCTTTTCTGAAGCTGAAAAGGAAAATCGACCAGTCTTATGTGCAGACAAGTCAAGGAAAATATGGACACTAACACCACTTCTCATAGGTGTCTCCGTGACACGAAAGGGCTACCTTTAACTTAACATGAAAGTGACAGAGCACAGCCCAGACCAACCTCGAAAAATACAAAGCATTTAAGATGCGAAACAAAGACAAGTTAGGTAAAAGAATGAAAGAGACAAGAACCACCAATTCTGTAAGACGAGTATACCAATCCGCGGAAGGATAACGCATTATCCAATCAACCATTTCCTAACATACAGGAAGAACTCCTGTTGATGATGGTTACAGAACCAACCTGTATCCTTTTCTTGATAGCTGAACATACGAAGCTGAACGCAGAAGAGCAAGACCTAATAAAAGCCACGGGCGACTCGGGCAGTTATTATGAGCTAATGCTCCAATAATCATGAAATTTGCCGAGCCAAAGTTAGCTGAATATTTGATACAATTTTATCTCGTCTGGGTATATGAGGCCCCACGTACTGAAAGCAATTTTGCTTGAACTGGAAAGCTTTCCGTGATATAAGTGATCGATTCGGTGTAAAAGCCAGTAGTGCCCAGGAGTGTTCGCCTTTCTTCTGGTGTTGCTTGATTACATTCATTAACGCAGTAATACCTCTTGGAGAGTTTATTAAATCATGCATAGAATGTGCAGTGTCCCATAACGAGTTCTACATGCTTATAATGTACAGTCATGTCACTGGTTAAATTTAAGGGAGGAAAAGTGCACGTTCTGAACATTTCAGAAATGTTTAGTCAACGGCAGATGAGTCACCGGAAATCACCATCATCATCGTCATCGCATGATGGATTTGCAATGAAGGTTACAGAGATGAGTTTTTCACAGAAAATCTTCAATGTTTTAAAGCAATATCCACATTTACTGTGGTCCAGCGCTAGATTACCAGTTTCTTTAGAAATATGGGACTTTTGTTTTTCTCTCTCAGAAATGAATTTAAACAACAAACCACCATAGTTTTTAGTCTCCGCAGAGCACATACGGCATAGAAAACTGCATCAATCATCATCATCTACACGCTCTGAAACCACTTAAACCCCATTTCTGCATGTAGTTTGTATGGTCTACAGACAAATTCTGAAAACCTGCCTTCTCCACGGAGATTGAACAGTCCATACGTGGCTCCCTAAGACAAATATATTATTTACTAACAAGAATTTGTATATGTCTTGACTTGATGCTGGCTCAGCTACTCCTTACATTTATTTATCTATACGTTAGTATCTAGTACATTTTCTCACATACTTGTCTCCTCCTGCACAAAGCAGAATGTGGAGTGTGTGGAAAGAAAGGGTTTATTAATTATTTACTTATTCATTTTATTATTTTTTTCATGCATATTATGTTCAATAACAAATGCTGAATATCTGTGACTGAATGAAAGTTGTATGATGAAGGGCACAATGGTAGACGGGCCTGCGTGCCCAGTTCTCAATTCTTCGAAAATAAAGTCTGTTCGTTCCTTCGTTCCTTCGTTACTCATTTCAGCTTCCCATACTAAACTTGTCACTCGTTCATTGACTACAATTTAGTAACACACAATAATTAATGTATAAGTATATAACTATAAATAAAGCTGTGATATATATATATATATATATATATATATATATATATATATATATATACACATGAGGGGTGATTGATACGTTCTTCGCCTAAGGTACAACAGATTATTTGTGGACAACTTTTTTTTAGTTATTTCTCAAAGCAGTCCCCTTACAAGTTTATGCACTTAGTCCAGCGATCTTCGAGCATACGGATTCCCTCTTTGTAAAAGTCAGCATCTTGTGCCAGTAGAAAGTGGTCTACAGCATGAATGACGTCATCATTTGAAGGAAATTTGTGACCACTGAGCTCCTTTTTGAGTTTGAAAAATGGCCAAGATTATCTCTTGACATGTTGAGACGCTGTCATTTGTGATCAGCTCCAAGAATTTTCGGGACCCATGGAGCAGAGATCCTTGTCATTTGAAGATCATTGTGAGCAATGCCATGAACACGTTCCTGGGAGATGCCCAACTAAGTAGCAATGTACCGCTCAGTTAGTCGTCGATATCCATTATCATGTCATGGATTCTGCTAGTGGTTTCATCGGTGGCTACCGTTCTTGGTCTTCCTGGACGGGGATCATCTTCCAGACTCTCCCTTCCATGTTTGAATTGAGCTGCCCATTTCTTCACTGTGCTGTAAGAAGGGGCACTATCCCCTAGAGTATCTACCATATCCTCATGGACCTCCTTCAATGATAAGCCCTTGATGCAGAGATAGCGAATGACTGCTCGATGAGAAATGTTATCTATTTTCTCAATTTCTGTCACCCCTTACCACTTCAGTAGCATGTAAAAATTGGTTGCAGTTAATGTCTTGAAACTTGGTGTTTAATCTTACATTAATCTGATCTACAAATGCACCTAATATCAACTATGTGTTTCAAGTATTTGTACCTTAGGCCGCGAACTTATCAATCATCCCTCGTGTGTGTGTGTGTGTATATATATATATATATATATATATATATATATATATATATATATAATTGACTATAGTTATCCTTACATCAACTTCTTATTGTAAACTTGCCACTCCTTTATTGACTTGAGTTCTCCTCTGATCAACTTCTCATTGCCACCCGTTCACTGGCTAGAGTTGTCACAATTTCTCGTTGCTGAACGTGAACGACAAAGATGTACATGTTTCAAGACTGGGAGGAATATTATTCTGAAAAATGGTTCATAGACAAAGAGTCTCCTTATTATGTACTACACTACTAGAGGACATATTCTGTCTCCCCCATTACACCTTCAACCTATTTTCTCCTTTCCTTGACCTATTGTATGCCAATTGTGAATAAATCGATTCAAGCATCTGACATTCAATACAGAAATACACATGACATGTAATACGAATCACTAAGTATGAAATCAATAATACACCAAAGTTAATCTCACAATTAATCACAACAGTAACATACAAACTGGCACTGACAATCAACATGACATCAAGACATTATTAGTCAATAATGGAAGAGCAATGGATGAACAAATCACTGAAAATGCAAAATAATTTAAGCATAATAACATACTATAATGAAACTTCATAAGTCTGCATTATTAATATTATGAACTCTATGGACATAATGTCCTGAAACTCTCTAGGCCCTTACATGTGGCCTCCACACGAATATGTGTGCAACTGCACTTTGATCTTTAGCCATAGCTGCCAATGATATTCATTAATATAATCTATACTAATGCTAAAATACAGTCAATATGCAGACATAGCAAATATACAATCATGCATGTTACCAATCCAATATGCATTTTACTCACAATGAAATCATAACATATTAACAAGCATTCATTTTCTAATAAAATCCTATATCATTACAACCGTAACTATTAACAAAACTTAACATCCACACTTATTGCATCACTACACATACTGACTCGAAACCTACACCACAGCTTAATTCACATTACACAGTATAAACTGCAATGAGGTGGGCACGGGCAGAATATAACTAAATATTCAGTAGTCTTTATCACAATAATATACAGGAAATTACGGCACAATCAATAAGCGCAACGAAAACACGACATCACCCGGCCATGCCTCCAATACAATGACGCAAAAAAAAATGATCAGTCTCACACTAACTCCGGAAGCATTACCAAGTCTAATGAATGATTACCCTTCGGTCTAGATCGTACAACCCTCGACCCAAGTGCAGATCGTCCACAAAGAGACAAACTCCCAAATAGTTGTCTTCTTTAGATTAACTCTGCTCTCACTGTCTAATCCGAAACAATCAGGAAGTTTTAGTAGGAAGATTTAGTTTTAAATCAAAAGACTTCATTATGATGGACGTCTGAGTTTGCTTAATCCACTGTAATGTTGCAAAGAGAGTATGGATGTACAATTGTGGGACACGCTCAAAGAACTCCTGCTGACAATGAGATTCTTAAGAGACGCACCCTTGATCTAAATGGCTGAAGATATAAGAATGAATACTGATAAAGAAGATCAAAATGAAAAAGAAGAAGAAGAAGAAAACGAAGAAAATGAAATTTTTCCGTGGCGACCGTTTCAGGCTAGAGGTCTTAATCCCTCAGTCTCAAATCACTAGGCTCAGCTCCATCATGAAAGCGAAGCCTAACAAATGGATATGGCGTATGTTTAATGGCAGAGGTGGGGAAACTTACTTAAGATACGAGCCACACAGGATAAACTTCAGATATCTGAGAGCTGTAAGATAAGAACAAATATTACGTACATGTTTTTGTTGTTGTCTGCACATTTTGTTACACAGATTTTATACAGATGTTAAGAAATATATATCAGGACCTGCTTTACAATATTTTGACTTTTATATTAACTGTGATGTAACACGGAGATTAATCAATGTATATCCCCCGACCAGCATATTATATGGCAGAAGGCCATATATAGCCCGCGACCGGCACATTGTTCAAGGTCCGACAATTAAGTAATGAGACTAATTCTATACAAAAGTAAAATTAAAAACAACTGAAGATATAACTTGTATTTTATTCAAAGTAAGCCCCTTGTGTATTCATACAGCGAGTGACACGATCTAACAAACACTGGAACGACCTCTGCAGTTCTTCTGTTGGTATGGGTCTTAAACTCGATGTTACGGCCCTTTGGATGTCATCAGTATCGTCAAAGAAACGTCCTTTCAATGGTAACTTTAATTTTGGGAATAGAAAATAATCGCAGGGAGACAAATCTGGGGAATAGGGTGCATGGTTGAGAACACACACTTGTTTGGGGGCTAAAAATTCCTGTTCAACTACTGCCCGGTGAGCCGGTGCATTATCATGAAGAAGGAAAAAACTGCCATTTGCTGAATACTCGGGTCGGACTCGGAGAATCATTTTAAGTAGGAGTTTCAAAATACTTAAATAACTTTGGCAGTGACAGTCTGTCCCTCTGGAATAAATTCTTTGTTAAGAACTCCTTTTCTGTCCTAGAAGAACACCAACATTGTCTTCACTTTTGACTTTTGAAGACGAAATTTTGTGCCTTTTCTTGATGATGATGGCTTCCACTGAGCACTTTTGATGTTTAGTTGCGGGATCATAGCGGAAAATCATGTTTCATCCTCTGCAACAATCAAATTTAATAAATGTTTATTTCTGCGACACGTTTTGATGATGTCTTTTGCGTACTCAACACGCTAATGTTTTTGATCATCAGATAACGCATGTGGTACAAACCGGCAAGCAACTTTTTTCTTGCCCAAATTTTCCACTAAAATTTTATGAATGGTCTCTCGATTAACACCAAATTCATTTGCCATCATTCTCACAGCCAAACAATGATCTTCTTGTATTCTTTCTCTGACTTTTGCAATGAGTTCCTCATTATGAACAGAACTAGGGGGTTCATGTCTAGTTACATTTGTAATCGTTTCCACACCACTTCTGAATCGTGAATATCACCTGAATATCTGTGCACGAGATAAGCAATTATCCTCATAAACTTGTGGCATCAATTCAACTGTCTCAATGGCACTTTTCCCGAGTTTTAAACAGAATTTAATGTTAGCTTTTTGCTCCATGCTGATTACGTGACAATGCACCTCTAACTAGGACAACACAATGACAGCTTGTTTGTTGTCTGCTTATCAGGCGGCGATGACAAGTTGCCAGATCATAGATCAAAGTTGCCTCTTTGGATTCCATGCTGTGCTTCATAGATGCCATTTTTGTCTTGGCCATATTAAAATCAATCTCATTACTAAATTGTCGGACCTTGTATGTCAAAAACCCATATACTCCCTGTGCCCCGCATTTGGCCACTCCTGCTATATGATATATATGCTAAGTAAAACTGCGCGCTGATATAACATACGTACTCGAGAAAGATGCTGAGTGTTCAGTTTGTCAGTGTCCTGGATTCTGTTCGTGCTATCATCACTCGCCAGTAGATGTAAATTTACAAACGGATACTCGGTCCACTATGCTGAGGAAAATGTCTCCTAAGGCTGGGAGTATGTCTGTTCACAGCGAGGAGAGCTTGATTTACATTTCGCTCTCTCTCACTCTCTCTCTCTCTCTCTCTCTCATACACACACACATACAGACACAAACACGGCTATCGGTAGATGAGAGCTTAGTAAAACATCATGCGCAACTCAGTTCCACTAAAGAGAACTTGTCCCGTGTCGCAGTGGTTGAAATGAAGAAAAAAAAATATTCCCCCCCCCCCCCACGTTTTTCAAGACTTCAGCTTAAAATATCATACTTCCTTCGCTAGTTTTTTCCCTCTAAAATTTGTAAACACACACTTGCCCAGCAGCGACTGAAAACCTTATGCTCATTTCCCATCAATCCGGCAAAGGTAAACATAAAAATATTTTTAAAAGAAACAAATTAAATCGGCAAACAGCCAAGATAAACTAAACTGCATACAAGCGGAAAGCTGTTTAAAAAAAACTTACAGATAAATGAACTTGTTTGCATTTATGCAGTTATATTTATTTTTCTGTTACAGAGAACTTGTATGAATGTATCTATCTGTTCTTAATCTACACACTACCAGCACTGACATCTTCAACGAAACGATTGTCCTCATCAGACTGGCTGCTCTCGCGTAATTTCATACAGAAAATCTTGTAACCCAGGCTGGTTTAGAGGAGTTTTTTTTTGTTGTTGTTGCTGATCTGATCTCTGGTAAGTAGGGGCGTGGACTGACAAGTTTTTGCCTTCTTGTCAATGTTCAGATTTTTTAAAACCCTCAACTTCTGCTTTTGTAAGTTTCATACACTAACGCTGCACTCTACTCACAGTACGCGGATTCCCCTGTATCGTTTGCAACATCAGCAGATCCTCAGTACAAAGGCTTCTGGTGAATTGCTTGCGGCATAGATCTCCAATAAATGTGCGCGCGCGCAAACACACACACACACACATTTAAGAGTCATAGCCGATCAAGTCCCTGTCCCACCTCTCTGTTGGTACCTCCAGTAACAGACTTAGCGTAGCTAACGGGGTAGGGATCGCCACAGTCCCCATGGTGATGGAGTCTGCTAAAGAAGCATTTCACGTCTCATGCTTTTCAGCTCCTCTCAGATACTGATAAAATAACCGCTGTAACCAGTTTATAACCCTACAAAGTGATGTACCTCAACATCCTCATCGCATCGGCTGCAAAGAACATCAGCTCGCAGTTCAAAGGAAATAGAATAATAATAAGAAGATCCCTAGTAAATCACGTAACAACATCAATACATATAAACCACTTGCACCATCAAAATATACGTCCTCAATAAAATAGCTTGCAGCATGAATAAATAGATGGCTTATAACTCGCTTGCAGCATCAAAATATACGTCCTCAATAAAATAGCTTGCAACATGAATAAATAGATGGCTTATAACTCGCTTGCACCATCAAAATATACAACAAATCCTCATCGCGTCGCTTACAACGTAAGTACACACATCCCGTATAAATTGGTTGCAACATAAACATATAAAACATCAACGCATGATTTGCAACATCAACACATAAATCATCAATGCATGACTTTCAAAACATAGATCACCAATGCATGACTTGCAACCTAAACGTGTAGATCCAAAATAAACCGTCAGCAGTCCTCAGGGAACATCTACGATTGCAAATTTTTAAAACAGAAAACTCAGCCATAGCAAATTGATTTGAAGTTGCAGGTTTGATAGCTCTCTGTTTCCACCTACGCCAAGCAAACGATATTAAGATTCTGGTTCCCCCAGACAACCGAATGTATGAAGGTGAATCATGTGCAACTGTTTACAACCATTATCAACTGAACAATGCACTTATTTCACTTGGCGAAGGTCAGTAGCTAGAGTCACGCAAAGGATAAACTAGCAATCCAGTTTTATAAAACTCTCTCTGCCTTGCTCCTTCTATGGCTGGGGGTAGAAAGGCGATCAAACGTGAGGCAGACCACAACCCTCTCTAAATCAGTGGTTCCCGAACATTTTTCAGACTGTGGCACACTATGACAGTATTTGCTCTAGGGTATCTAACCCCTGACATAACTCTAAATTTTTGTGTTAGAGTTAGGCCCATATTTGTTTTCTCTGTCAGGGTTCGTGATTTTCAAGTCATTCGTTCCACGTGGAAAGTAAGTTTTGTGTTCTGGGTCTGAGACGAAAGTTTCAGCTCAGATAGGAGAAAGGTTTTGACTGCTGAGTGAGAAGGTAGTGTTGTCCGGGCTGTGTTGAGAAATGTAGTCGTGTTAAGTATGTGATAGTTGTTAACCAGCTTGAATTCTTATGGCGCTATCTCAGTAACTTGGCTAGATCCCTGAATTATTTGTGTTGGAGTATGCATGTCTCTGAGAAATGGTTTTCATATATTTTCGTCGTCACCCATCATCATCATCATCATCATCATCATCACGTTCACGCAATACATCGGATGTGAGTGCCAAGGTAATGTAGTCTTGATAGATATATCCAACGTGCAAGTATGTCATCGTCCTGGGTGTTCTGTAAAGTGTATATCATTCATAGCAGGGAGTGTTTCGTCGTCTTCTGTCTGTACATCAATAATTGTAGTCAGCACAACAGACAACCAACAGAAGACAAGTAGTCAGCACAACAGACAACCAACAGCAGACAAGTAGTCAGCACAACAGACAACCAACAGCATACAAGTAGTCAGCACAACAGGCAACCAACAGACAAGTAGTCAGCACAACAGACAACCAACAGACAAGTAGTCAGCACAACAGACAACCAACAGCAGACAAGTAGTCAGCACAACAGACAACCAACAGCAGACAAGTAGTCAGCACAACAGACAACCAACAGCAGACAAGTAGTCAGCACAACAGACAACCAACAGCATACAAGTAGTCAGCACAACAGATAACCAACAGCAGACAAGTAGTCAGCACAACAGACAACAAACAGCATACAAGTAGTCAGCACAACAGACAACAAACAGCATAAAAGCTGAAGAAATATAATATAAGTGAACTAGAAGATGACACCATTCACTTATTTATTGTGCTCTTTTATAAAGCAGAAAACTCTTTCAGCACTTGGCAACGCAAACTTTATCACACCTATGTTCTTGATGCTGGACTCTCCTGCAGTTAACCATTTACTTTAAGAATTTTCAAAGTCTACACATGAAAGAAGAAAAACAATAGGGAGTATGATGCTTTGTTATACAAGGAATATTCTCATTCATTCATTCATTTGCATGTCCTTTGCGGAACTTTGCCTCCCAAACAGCACTCCTGTAGGCCTATCTGTTGTGAGCAAGATGGCCTGCCGCTGCTGCATCCATTTGCAGATCGTCAACGATGTCTTGCAGCCGTCTTCGTTTTGGTCTTCCTCTCTTTCTTTTTCCCATTATGTGCCCTTCCAAGATGGTCTTCTCTAAATTATCGTGGCGTTTAATGTGTCCAAAATATTTAAGGAATATTCTATTCAATGTAAATATGTGAACCTGCTTGAAGGCACAGATCCCTGACCATTTCAAATCGTGCTAGACAGGGATTTATAACTAACTTGCTGTGTGTTCTATACCTGGAAGGTCTTTATCGGATAAATCAGCAAAAAAAAACGCGCTGTAATTTGTCAAAAATATTTTTTTACTCTAGCTCTGTCGTGGGATAGTGATGTGCCCCAGGACCCTTTGAAGAACTATGTTCTAGATGTTTGATGTTGGCAGATAAATAAAAATCTATGCACTGTATTCTCTAGATGGTCATACAGCCCCTACATCGGATACTACATAGGTACTACATTATCTACATACGTACTAATGTATCTGCATACATACTACATTATCTACATACGTACTAATGTATCTGCATACATACTGCATTATCTACATACGTACTAATGTATCTGCATACATACTACATTATCTACATACGTACTCCTACCCAGATTATTTTAGAGGAAGTAAACTTTTCAGATCTCCCTTGAACTGCATGCCAGCAGCAAGTGTTATAATGTCAGAAGTAGTGACAAGCGTTATAATGCCAGCAGCAAGTGTTATAATGTCATAGTAGTGGCAAGCGTTATAATGCCAGCAGCAAGTGTTATAATGTCAGAAGTAGTGGCAAGCGTTATAATGCCAGCAGCAAGTGTTATAATGTCAGAAGTAGTGGCAAGCGTTATAATGCCAGCAGCAAGTGTTATAATGCCTACAACACGTGTTGTAATGCCAGCAGCAAGTGTTATAATGCCTACAACACGTGTTGTAATGCCAGCAGCAAGTGTTATAATGCCTACAACAAGTGTTGTAATGCCAGCAGCAAGTGTTATAATGCCACCAGCAAGTGTTTTAATGCCAGCAGCAAGTGTTGTAATGCCAGCAGCAAGTGTTATAATGCCACCAGCAAGTGTTGTAATGCCAGCAGCAAGTGTTATAATGCCACCAGCAAGTGTTGTAATGCCAGCAAGTGTTGTAATGCCAGCAGCAAGTGTTGTAATGCCAGCAGCAAGTGTTATAATGCCACCAGCAAGTGTTATAATGCCAGCAGCAAGTGTTGTAATGCCACCAGCAAGTGTTATAATGCCAGCAGCAAGTGTTATAATGCCACCAGCAAGTGTTGTAATGCCAGCAGCAAGTGTTATAATGCCACAAGCAAGTGTTGTAATGCCAGCAGCAAGTGTTATAATGCCAGCAGCAAGTGTTATAATGCCACCAGCAAGTGTTGTAATGCCAGCAGGAAGTGTTATAATGCCTACAACACGTGTTGTAATGCCAGCAGCAAGTGTTGTAATGCCAGCAGCAAGTGTTATAATGCCAGCAGCAAGTGTTATAATGCCACCAGCAAGTGTTGTAATGCCTGCAGCAAGTTTTGTAACGCCTGCGACAAATATTCTAATGGCTGATGAAAGTGTTATAACGTCTTCTGAAGTGATCTAATATCTGCAGCAATGCAAATGTTATAATACTTGTAGCAAGTATTCTATATGCTTCAGTAGGTTCAAGAGTTCAAACGTTGCAGTAAGTGTTCTAATGCCTACAACAAGTGTTATAATGCCTTAAGCATTTGTTCTAATGCCTATAACAAGTGTTATAATGCCTACAGCATTTGTTCTAATGCCTACAACAAGTGTTATAATGCCTACAGCATATGTTCTAATGCCTACAACAAATTTTATAATGCCTACAGCAAGTATTCGCAGCAGATGTTCTATTATCACTTGCTAAAACCTGGGCCGTATTTCTCATTAGTTGTATTCTGTTTTGTCATTAGTTTTCTATGATTGTTTTCTGTTTTGTCTTTAGTTTTCTATGGTTGTATCCTGTTGTGCGTTTAGTTTTCTATGCTATATATGATTTTATAATATGTATGTGTCTAAATATGTAAATTACTGTTTGCTTGTATAAATAGGAAGAGAAACAAGGGAACTTTATTTTGTGAAGGTGAAGAATCGAGTACTCAGTCCCGTCTAACTGTCTGACCTTCATCAGCCAACTTTGAATTCTAATGCATGCATTTCACCACCTGCTTTTGGTCTAGTGTTATATGTTGAAATAACAATAATAAGCATAAAAAAGATCGTACAAAGACAGATGCGAAAAATGATTAAATAAATGTAAGCGCTTGAACTTTGTGTGTGTGTGTGCGTGTGTGTGTGTTATCCAGTGCTATCTGGTCCTTATGAGAGAGGGTACATTACTAACTTCAGCCCGGGTTGCTCACGCCATTAGAACTGTTGAGAAAATGTGTATGTGTGTGTGTGTCTTCTGGATTAGATAATATGAGGAAAATAGCGCCTTCAGGTAATCATGTTACGTCTATGACGCTTTCAAGGCTCCACGCTTTCGCCTCCTTCATACACTCTCTCGTGAAACGTTGCAGAGCATCATCTCTCAGACACACCAGAGTTTTAAATCTCGCTCCTGATAAACTTTGTTTATAATCTCACGTCCGATAAATTTTGTTCGTAATCCCATTTTCTGATAAACTTCGACTGTAATCCCGTTTCTGATTAACTTGGTTTGTAATCCCAGTTCTAACAAATTCGTTTGTAATATCATTTTCTGATAAACTTCGTTTCTAATCCAACTTCTGATAAATTTTGTTTGTAACCTGATCTGATATATTTCGTTTGTAATCTCACTTCTGATAAATTTTGTTTGTAATCCTAATCTGATATAATTTGTTTGTAATCCCACTTCTGATACATTGTGTTTTGTAATCCCACTTCTGATAAATTTTGTTTGTAATCCTAATCTGATATATTTTGTTTGCAATCCTAGTCCTCTTACATTTTGCTTATAATCCCAGTTCTGATAAATTTTGTTTGCAATTCCACATTTCTTAAATTGTGTTGATATTTCCACGTCTGATACTTTTGTTTTGTTATGCCACTTCTGATAAACTTTACTTATAGTCCTATTTCTGATAAACGTTATTTATACTCTCACTTCTGACAAACTTTGTTTATAATCCCACTTACAATAAATAATTTATAATCCTACTTCTAATAAATGATTTATTTTCTCGCGTCTAATATAAAGTTTTTAATCCCACTCACGAAAAAAAACTAATTTCTAAGATTTATATGTGTATATCTTCCTGTCCCAAGACTTAGGTGGACTGTCAATGGCTGCCATTGTTAACTGTTATGTCTGCGCGGCAGAGCATTCCAGCAAATGTGCGGCGTGTTTTGTGTGTGAGGTTGTGTGTACGTTGTGTGTAGATTTCTCTGTTCCGGTTTTTTTTTTCTCAAGCTTTCAGCGGTTGTCAAGTGCAGAAAATATCATTAATTCGTGCGATTATTTTTATCCCACTAGGCTTCATGTAATCCCACAGGATTATTTCTCCCATCAACGTAACAACGGATATTGACTTAAAAGGTTTTACATTAACGAGTACAGAGTTCAATGGGTTAATCGCTTGTCGTGCAAGGACGCCGCAATAGGAGAAAAGTAAGTGGGTTTCAGTAATACAAGCGTTGAAGAAGGAACATTCTGAACATAGCAAATGAAATGCTAAAACAGCTGAAAATATTTTTAAAATACAATAAATGAGTTACAATACAGCGGCTGTGAATCGAATGCTTACTGCAGACGATGAAGCAAGACTTTTCAATTCGGTTCTCACCAGAGATTATACAAGACGTAGAAAAATGGTTTCCAACATTTTTCGATTCGTGGACCTCGAAACCACTGATAATCCATCTCTCACTTCCTTGCTACTTCATACTAATACAGACAAAGAATAGACAGCAGATACCCCCAAAGAACACATTCTAGTCCAAGCAGAACACAACAAACCACAACTTTCAGATTTGGAGCAGAACACCGTAGACCGCGAGCCCATCTGCATAAAATGAAAACTTCTCAAATTCCATTCCGCACATGCCAAAACTGTCTTCAGTTCCCGGAACACATCCTGCAAATCTGCACTCTCTACAGAGATCAGAGGGCCCGAACTTGACCCCCAGGAAAAGAATCTGGACCGAAAACTGTGAGGCACACACGAAGAACCTATTTTGACTGTGGGATTTATGGAGGCAACTTCTCTTCGCTTCTAAATAGCTGAGCATATGCAATTGAAAGACGAAGAAGAAGAGAAAGAAGAAGAAGTTAAAAAAACTTTCCGAATAATCTTAATTTGAAAACTTATGGTTTTCATGATGAACGAGGGCGAGTCAAAAATTAACCACACATCAAGGGACATAACGACTGAAAACATATATTAAAAGACTCGAGAACAAGTCAGAAAGTCAGTCCTTTGATATGCGGTTACTTTATGACTCACCCTCGTAACAAAAATAATTCTCTCCGTGAGACCGTTCAGGTATCTTCAGGGATTTCTGAACCCCGTGTTTGGAAAGAGACGCTTTAGAGCAGTGTTTCCCAGGCGTGTTCCCCCTTTTCTACCAGACCACATCCTCAATGTCCCCCCCCCCCAATATATTACTCGTACGATGACTTATTAAACAAGGATATGCATTACACAACTAAAAACTTCAGGTGTAGCAAACCATTTTATTTAACAATATGAAGTAGTACATTTATAATTCACCTACTGCGTTATTTGCTCAACTTTTAATGTGATGGACGAGTTTCATGTAGAGAACACAAGTTTCTGAATATCAGGTTGAAAAGTGCTAAGAAGGAAGGTATTACTGCCCTTGTCTGCTGTTTCGTTTTCCCTCAACCCCCCCCCCCACTGTTGTCCCCTTTTCTTCCACTGCTCCCCCCCCCCCAGCCCTTTATCCTTCATGCCCGCCTGATCCTTTCCGACGCCCACGGGAGGGAGAAGGGAGCATTATCGCCCACTTTGGGAAACACTGCTTTAGAGCGATTCGTAAATGAGAATGACTACCTGTACTTTACACAGGAAATAACCGTAATGTTGTATTTACATTATGTATGGCCAATACAGGTGCTTGTATGTGCGTGTATGTGGTGGAGTGTGCAAGTGTGCGCCTAAAAAAAAAATTGACAAAACCTTTACTGATTTTTTAAAAATTCACGACAAATGAACAGGTATAGATGATTGAATAAAAATCACTAGAAGTAAGAAGATAAAACAAAAGCAAGTCTTGGTGCCTTTGTTTTCACTCGTTCTATATTTGGGTAAAAGATAAAAGTACAAGCCCTGTTTTCATGCCATCAAGGTAAACTGGGGGTATGGTGTTAAGCCCGTAGTTCCAAGACACTCCGTACATGAAAATGTTACGTGGCAAGTGTCACGCCTGGCCGAATTTACCTTTCTAGATTTCTCTGGTACCAGGTTTTAGAGTCTGGGTGGACTGCGGGGCTTTTTTGGTGTGGTGGTACCAGAAGAAAATCCCCACTCCTGCGATTTGAACCCGGTACCACCAGGTTAGTAGACCGAGCACTCTATATTTTGGTAATGTTCTCTCTTCATGGTGAAACTAAACTTCGCGTAGCATCTCGTTTTCCTTTTGTTCAACAACAGCTGTGTGAGAGTGTCACTGGGCGTGTGTACCCAAAAATTGTTATTGTAAGTCTTTAGAAAATGGGATTCTCCGTCAAATAGAAGCCTTTCCAAACATACTCCTTCTACCGTGTATAAAGATATTCTCTGTCTTTGGAATACAAGTATTTTCGGCTGTGAAATGACATCCAGTACTGGAGAATTTAAAGTGCTCTACCTGTTAACTATCGAATTGGTGGACCACCATCAGACGCGTGCTAGGAGAAGATAATTATATTGATAATTATACGTTAAAGTAATGGAAGAGTATAATAAAAAAAAAAGATTACACTGGCCAACATACATTTTGATGCTTCAAATGTTACACCTGTCTCTGAGTATATTTGACCTGCTGATTAAAAAAAATGGCACAAGTTTTATCCTATCAGCTCTAGTATTTTTAGATACAGGACATATGCCAAATACCACTCTTCACTCTGATCGCCCATAACAAATAAGGATATTTTCATGTAGTTTTAATACCTTTTAAGCATGAAGAAAACATATTAAAAATTAAAAGAAACGTGTACTACATTACAACATTTACTTATTTCATACCAAAAGCATAAGTTTATGATACGGACTTTCAACATTCGACACACAGGAAGCTCCTTTTGTAAGACTTCCGAGAGTAAGATCTGCCAGGACAATCCCGCATAAGATTCCAACAATAGTGTGCCGTCATGTGTGCATCCCATCTTCCCTGGTATCTGGCTTCCATTGTTTTTATGTCTTGGTGAAATCTTTCACCTTGCCCTTAGCTTAAGTCACCAAGGTTCTCTGGAAAGCGATCTAAGTGACTATGCAGATAATGGATTTTAACACTCATGTTACAACCAAGTCTGCTGAAATGAAAGAGCATATCCTCTACTAATTGTGTGTAGTTGTCTGCCTTCTTGTTGCCAAGGAAGCTTTTCACAACAGGAACAAATGAAGACCAGGCACATGATTCGATTTCACCTCATTAGTGTTATGTGGGTCATTTATAAGTTGCCTGATCTGTTGACCATCGAAAGCTTCTGCCTTCAGTATTTCCATGGCAAGTACAGGTCACTTATGCACCATGTATTCAATGCACGAACTGTCTTTATTCAAAGCCTTTACAAATTGTTTCATCAGACCTAGTCTTATATGTAGTGGTGGCTGTATGATTCTGTCTCGTTCTACCAAAGGTTCATTGATTACATTTTGTCCTCCAACCACCATATAGTTCCTCGGAGGCCAATTTTTTTTTTACCAGATGTTCATATTTGTCTCTACGTATCGCGAAGGCATAAAAAGCAAGGATACTTTGTGTAGCCACTTTGTTGACCAAGAAGAAAATTAACTATCTTCAAGTCTACACAAATCACCCATAGATGTTCTTTGTAGTTATCTTTTCCAAAACTAAAGAGATGGTCTTGTACTCTTCTTTCATTCTGGTGGAATGACCGATTGGAATAGAACTATATCTGTTGCCGATATTTAAAAGAACACATTTCAAAGTGCATTTTGAACTGTCAATGAAAAGACGTCACTCACTTGGGTATATTCTGAAAGACCAGTTTTCTTCACAAGGTTTCCGATGTCACCGCATAATACTAAGTTGTTGTCTTCGGTAAAGAATGGCAGCAAATCTTTTTCTCTTCTTCGATAAAATGTTATTTTCGTTCCAAGCTGAAGTACATTATTCAGAGAATAATTCCAAGAACAGGGATGACTGGAGAGCCTTTATCCGTGGCCTATGCTCTCAAGGGAGTGAAAAGCGATGATGATGATGATGATGATGATGATGATGATGATGTATATTATTTTCTTTTAGTTTGGGTGCAAGCAATTCAGAAGACTCCTTGGAAAGACATAAGTCCCTGATCAGATCACTCAATTCACTATGTGGTCAAAACGATCACTTTGTGAAGTTGTTTGGAATTCACTCTCACTGCACCCCCCCCCCCCCCCCAACTTTCTTTACCTTGTGCGATTTCAGACACGCAAGACTCATGCTCAGCTATGGTTCAAGGAAAGGTGGAATTGGTGCAAGATCCGAGTGAAGCCACAACAGGGTAAGACCACTTGTCACGATTATTTCGATTGATGCCAGTGATATTAACAATACAAAGACAACAGTCATCGAAGTGGCTATTCGGTTCCCTCCACACCACTGAGACTCCAAATTTCAGGGCAGCTTTTCTTTCTATTTGTCTTTCCATTTGGCGCAAATGCCCCTTACAAGTTTTGCATACAGTATGAGGAGCAATGGTTTAAATTGATCTCTAAACTTGACACCAAAATAACCTACATATGCTCTTTTTTTTACAAACTCAGAAATAGGTTTCCTACTTGCTTTCAGTGTGTACTCCCCACAAATATAGCAAAATACGTCGGGATGATTCAAGCAGGTCCGACTTGAAGTTGCCACAACCTCTACGGTGTTCGATTTGCAAAAATGAAATGATATGACTTGGAATATATAAACACCTCCTATACGATCATAACTATTATACAACGCAGGTGTTTTAGACAGATCAGGTTGAGAAACCTTTGAAATACAAACTTGTATAGTCTACGGATACCGTGATTTACCACTTTAATTTTTTTGCACATAATTATGTAATAAACAGAACAAAATAGTCATTTGAACTATATATTTTTATGCCTGTGTACATTATAGGAAAGGAAGTAGATGAATAGTTGCGAAACAAAGGTTATTATACACAAAAAGTGGGTAAATCAAAATACATAAATTTTCCATTCAAATAAGACAGCTTTCTGTGACATCCCAGTTCTGCAGAAGAGATTTGTTAAAGAGCGGACCAAAATGTTATAAATTCAACCATATCTAAGAAACTAGAGCTGATGCCAACCATATCTAAAAAACTAGAGCTGGTGCAAATCTTATCTAAGAAACAAGAGCTGGTGTCAACCATATCTAAGAAACTAGAGCTGATGTCAACCATATCTAAGAAACTACAGCTGATACCAACCATATCTAAGAAACTAGAGCTGATGCCAACCATATCTAAGAAACTAGAGCTAATGCTAACCATATCTAAGAAACTAGAGCTGGTCCTGTCTGTCCAATGCAGTTTTCTGAATCAGCGCCTCACATAACCCCAGGAAAAGACCTAAAAACCAAGCCACCAAGAACTTTTATTTGGTTGGGTTGTAAAACACAAGGAAATTGTAAGTAACTGTAAAAGTAAAAAGACAAAGAAATTATAACTAAAAGTAGACAGACAAGGAGATTGTAACTGACTATAAAGGTGAAAAGACAAGGAAATTATAACTAACTGTAAAAGTAAAAAGACAAGGAAAGTATAACTAACTGTAAAAGTTAAAAGACAAGGAAATTATAACTAACTATAAAAGTAAAAAGACAAGGAAGTTATAACTAACTGTAAAAGTAAAAAAGACAGGGAAATTATAACTAACTCTAAACATTCATAAAACTGTGAGAATCTATCTAGTTTTATTATTATTATTATTATTTGTTTCTTTTTGTTTTCAATTTGAAGGGAAAGAATGCAAAAATTTGGCAGAAAACGGGCAAGACTGATCAACAACCGGAACGATAATATATAAAAAGAAGTATGGTGAGGGAAAAGAGAAAGGACAAACGAGAAAATAAAGACTGAAAGAAAAAAAGACGAATTAATAATACAAAAAAGTGAAGTAAAATGAGAAGAAATGGCTGACATTAAATTAGGCCTGTCATACCATCACGATACAATAAACAATTTAGCAATCGTTCAAACTATGGGGATTTTTGCAAGAAAATTATAAAACAAATGGGAAAAAAGATTAGATATTAAATGAAAATGCAGAAAAAGTAATGGAAAAAAAATGATAACAAAATAAAGGCCAGCTCGGACGCAGCAGGCAAAGATGGGTGAGATTTGATTAAAATGCCTTTCTGCTTCTATAAAAAGCAACAATGATAAAATAGACGATTAAACTTCGGGAAATTTCTTTGCTGGACGCTTCTGGAAACCTCAAGGTCAGGCCCACGCAGAGAACATTTTTTTTGCATACATTGAAGTGTCAAATTTCATTCACATTTTGCAGAAGATTAATTCATCTCAGAGTAGGGGCGGAGAAATGGACAGTTTATATGGATAAAAGAGAACTAATTCGTACCACGGACACATTTCAAGCCGTCAGTGATCAGTCACACCCAGATGTGGGCGGACAGCAGAGGAAGGTGGGGATGGAGATGATGTCAGATATGAAAATAGGTGAAGCTGATAAGGAATCTAATAGATAAGAGAAATGACGGCTGCAAAAATTTAAAAAAAAAACAATTCGTTCTAGTAATGAAAGTAGATGGATGTATGGTTCAGATTCACAAAAAGATAGAAAGAGTGAGGAAAGTGGACAGAAATAAGAATGACAGAAAGCGAGATGAAATACAAATGAAGAACATACAATGATCCAATATTTTGACAAAACTCGTTTGTGCCCGTCATTCTTTCAAGGAGGAGACCAAAGAAAGCTAAGTCTGTATTTTTTTCATCTAATTTTTATGTTTTTATCTGCTGTTTTTTTATGCGATCCTTGAAAAAGACTTGTACCGAATTATTGAATTGTTGTATGTTCTTCATTTGTATGAACTTGCTTTCTGCCATTCGTATTTTTGCCATTCCTCACTCTTTCTATCTTTTTGTAAAACTGAACAATACACCTCCATCTACTTTCATATTAGGAATCTAGAAGAGGTGACTTTAGATGAGGAAAATTAAGAGACCGAGAAAGATGGGATAAAATGTCGTTGTTGATGTTTGGGTGTTTTACTTTTTTTTTCTCTCTCCTGTCACCTAATAAGGGGTAAGATTAGGGTTAGGGCTGTGCAAGTTATTTTTTACGGATTTTTAGATCTGTCTAGCGGTAGTTCCAAACCTGACCCTAACCCCTCCATCCCTAAATCTGTACCTTTAACTTAACGAAAGGCCATAACCTTATCCCTAAATCTGTACCTTTAACCTAACGAAATGCCATAACCTTATCCCTAAATCTGTACCTTTAACCTAACGAAAGGCCATAACCTTATCCCTAAATCTGTACCTTTAACCTAACGAAAGGCCATAACCTTATCCCTAGTGTAGGTTTAGCTCTAATCTCAGCTTCAATCCCAGCCCTAGCTCTGGGAGTAGCGTTAACTTTAATATTAACTCTTGCCCAGGCCTTGACATCAGACCTGATCCAACCCAGAATCTTAACATTCATCCCTGTCCTAAACCCAATTCTAGCCCCATTCCCAATCCTAACTCTAACCCAGACCATGACCCTAAAGAGATGGAGGAAAGATAATATTCTGTCTCTGGAGTTGAAATGAACTTGTGTGTTCTTCGTAGCTGACGTCTTCAAAAGCAAGCGCTGAATCATGTAGAGGGTGGGTTTCGTGTTTGTTTGAAACCCCTGGCTGAACCCAGTAAGAGGTTTTCTCAGCAGACTCCAGCACGGTAGTGGCGTGCTAAACCAAGTCCTTCTGTGGCGGAATGAAGGAACTCAAGAACCTGTTCTTAGTAGCACCAAAAAGAACCGAAACAGACAAACCCTAATTCATTCAGCGGCGTACCAAGCGGATGGTAGTTTGGGTGACCGTTTCATGACTTCACAGTAAGAAACTACTAAAATAGGAACAATATATTTTCACATTATGCACAGCAGTGGTTCTCAAAACTTTTTTCGGACCGTGGCACGCCGTTTGAAAAACTATGATGTACATCAATTTCACTTATGACGATTTATACTTCAGTTGCCAGTTTTGTGTGTTTGTTTAATCATTTAAAACTAATTAGCCCATACTTATGAGTATGAGTGTGCATTGCTCAGAAACATTTTAGTAATCTAGAGTTGTTTATTTTTTTAGAATGAATCACTTGGGAATAGTGATTGTCTTGAGATAAATTATCAGTTTTTTGAGTTGTCAGAAATACATTTTTATCTTGTATATATGATATAATCCCCCCTCCCTCCTTTAATCGGTACATTCATTTCTCTGGTCTGCCAAAAAGAGGAAAAAAATAACAGCAATCACGTATGATGTATATTCAAAGGTAATCACATGTTAACGAATAGGTACGCTGTGTACAGTTAATTGGTTTGATAAGAACACGGCACTTTATAGCTAGACCTCGAAAACCTCAAAAAAAAAAAAAAAAGACACACGAGAGAAAGAAAAATGACCAGAGAATTAACTGGGACTTGAACCACGCACTCTGGTAGGACGAGCAAACGTCTAGCCATGAGAGAACGGATAGCTCAGTCGATTAATGCGCTGTTCTCTAGTGGCTAGACGGTTGCTCGTCCTACTGGAGACCGTTGTTCAAGTCCCAGATAATTCTCTGGTCATTTCTCTTTCTCTCACGTCTAAAAGTGCTTTATCTATGATTTTTTTTCGAGGCCTAAACATACAATGATGTGTTTTAGTACTTTACCGTGCGAAAATCTCACTGTTTCCTATTTGTAGAAATTTGTTGCTGTGATAAGGCTCTTTTTTAAAAGAAAAAGATATTAGTTTATTTATTATTAAGTCATAAGGTTCATATTGTTAAATTA